>QLIY01002859.1:0-15656 GCA_003260075.1 Phallusia mammillata | reverse complement strand
GTTTTTATCAGCCATTTTATTGTATCATGCGATAGACTGATATTGTCTTTAAATTGGATTCTAGGAAAAAAATGTCATCACAAATCTATAGGGTTGCAGCTGCAATGCACAACAGTGTCGACGTTTTAAATCCCCCAGTCCTCTTTTGGACCACACACCTCAATGTTACCTTCGCATAAGGGACTAATTATAACAGCCAAATGTAAAATTGACAAAGTGCCTGTTCTTTCCACATTTTAATAACTGACATGAGCTTGTTTGTACAAAGTTTGTTTTGATGGCTGACAACTGACGCACAATGCCAATGGGAGAAATCGGACACAAAAGTATTTTGATCACAAAGAGTTTGACAAAAGACGTGGGGCTTTTCACCAAATCACGTTCGTGTATATTTGAGTTGGGAAACTTAAGTTACGTTGTATTTCAAAATACCTTTTGTATGAAGTCATGGGGATTTTTGAGATCTTACGAACAATTTGCAACACATACTCCTGACTGATGGTGGTGATTGGCATAAACGTTCGATAAATTTGGCCTTTTGTCACTCGTTGGGGTATATTTGTTCTGCTCATATACAACACAACTGTTTTTTAACTAATTTTCGAGAAAATTTGTCAAATGGCATTTTGTCTCCGAAAACTGTAGCAGTGAAAAGAGGGAATATTTGCACTCCATTATTTTTAATGCATGTGTAACATAAAACAACTGTTTACAATCGTTACTTCTTAAGGCAAGTGATATGGGGCAAATACTTGCATTTTGAAAATTAAACCGTTTTAACACTGTCCTGTGTTCGCTATGCTCAGTCAAGTAGGCATCTGAAAATCTTGGCTAGAAACTGAAGCCCAAGCGCACAACAAAAACAAATTGGAGAAACTTTGCAAACGAAATAATCGTGACTGACTTTCTCTAGCTGCATTGAGATCAAACGTAGTGTGTAAATAACTACATAGTATTGTTAAGTTAAAGCAACCTGCCTAACGCCACAAACAATTGTCGCGTACGTCTGCAAATTGCAACAACGGAGACTTTTTTAGCCATTCGGTCTATATAGCGACAGAAAACATCGGGTTTGAAATCGAAATCATTCCGGGTTCAAACCACGTAAAATTAATCATGAACCCCCCCCCCTAATCGTGACTGACTTTCTCTAGCTGCATTGAGATCAAACGTAGTGTGCAAATAACTACATAGTATTGCTAAGTTAAAGCAACCTGCCTAACACCACAAACAATTGTCGCGTATACGTCTGCAAATTGCAAAAAAGGAGACTTTTTTTAGCCATTCGGTCTATATAGTGACAGAAAACATCGGGTTTGAAATCGAAATCATCCTGGGTTCGAACCACGTAAAAGTAAACATGAAAGAATATGGAACGAAAAATAACTGCCATTAGTACCAAACGACTCTCCGTTTTAAAATTATCCAAGCTTCTGTCTGCAATACCCAACATGTTTACTTGGAAAGTGTGCCTTTTGTAGAACCCCTGTT
This sequence comes from Phallusia mammillata, assembly GCA_003260075.1. Classification (NCBI taxonomy): domain Eukaryota; kingdom Metazoa; phylum Chordata; class Ascidiacea; order Phlebobranchia; family Ascidiidae; genus Phallusia; species Phallusia mammillata. The sequence continues at coordinate 14,165 of QLIY01002859.1, read as the reverse complement.
TAGATAAGCCCCCCCCCCCCCCCCCCCCCCCCCCCCCCCCCCCCCCCCCCCCCCCCCCCCCCCCCCCCCCCCCCCCCCCCCCCCCCTTGTGGGTGTAGAATAATATTTTGAAAACAGATTTTCAGCAAATACGCTGTTGCTGTCAGACGTACTGTACTATAACGGAGTGATAAATCTTCCAGCGTCAGTTTGTAACCGCACTATGTTTTTGTTGCTTCTCTAGAACCTAGTGTTCCTCAAATTGCAGTTATCCTAATAAAGCCATTTTGCATTGAACGTCAAAAATCGGTTTTACTTTACAATAACAATCTACTGGAAGAACCCCCCCCCCTGCAAACGTTACCTTCATGATTGACACGCCTGTACAATGGATAAGGAACAATAACTATAACGACGGACGTTACGCGTTAAACTTGAACCACCTTGTGGGTGTAGAATAATATTTTGAAAACAGATTTTCAGCAAATACACTGTTGCTGTCAGACGTGCTGTACTAACGTAGTGATAAATCTTCCAGTGCCAGTTTGTAGCGCGGGCACTATATATTTGTTGCTTCATTAGAACTTGTGTTTTACAAATTGCAATTACCTTGATAACGCAATTTTGCATAGAACGCCAAAAAGTCGTATATTTTACAATAACAATTTACTTAAAGAACAGAAATTGTTAGCAGACTTTTTCAACTAGGTGACGTGCAGCATCCCCCCCCCCCCCAGATAATGTTATAGCATACATTTTTGACCAGTTGACGTACAGCATCCGAACACCTCAACCCTGGATTCAAACCTCGTGAAACATAAAATAAAAATTACTTTATTGTAGCGTCTACTATCATTATTTTACATTTAAATGAAATTGGAAACTAAGTTAAAATGTTATTGCTAAAATATTGCATGGAAATTTGCCATCGCGTGACGATTTGCCAAAATACCCGAGTGGGTATAACGTCTTCATGATTAACTAGGTTTTTTCGTTCTGACTCGGGCATGTTTTTTTTCGAAAATCAAGAGTTTTGTTTTATACCAGCTCTAACACAGTTCATAAGAAATTGGATTTGAAGTGTCCCGAGAAATAAAAAAAAACACCGTGTCCACCTGAGCACTTACGATAATATCTCGACCCCCCCCCCTCCGTAATTTGGCAAAACCATGTGTAGGCCTACATATTCCGTGTGTATTTTTACGCTATTACAACTTTTTCTTGGATACTGGCTGAATTGAATTGTGATCTATAGCATTTTAATCACNATGAAATTGGAAACTAAGTTAAAATGTTATTGCTAAAATATTGCATGGAAATTTGCCATCGCGTGACGATTTGCCAAAATACCCGAGTGGGTATAAACTCTTCATGATTAACTAGGTTTTTTCGTTCTGACTCGGGCATGTTTTTTTTCGAAAATCAAGAGTTTTGTTTTATACCAGCTCTAACACAGTTCATAAGAAATTGGATTTGAAGTGTCCCGAGAAATAAAAAAAAACACCGTGTCCACCTGAGCACTTACGATAATATCTCGATTCTTAGATACGAGCTCTTTTTTCTCACCTGAAGTCCTTTTCGAGTGACTACGCGTTTCGTAACGTTTAATTAGTTCCACAAACGAAAAACAACTATTTGAGGTTAACATGACACTAAAGAAAGACATTTTATAACAGTACTATAGACAAATTACAACCACATGCAAAATACCTACTGCCACCTTTTTTACTAATGAAAATGAAAAGAAATATGTCAAACTAATTTTGCATGAGCAGAATTGAAAGTTGTGCGTTCAAAATTGTAAAGCGCGAGCACCATCATGAAGTTAATTTTTGGTAATGCATTCTTTAGATTACAATGAAGACTATGTAAATATAACATGCAAAATTTGTGTTACATATAACCTACAATTTGTTGCAGTTCACAATGGATTTTTTTAAAATTATTTTTGAACTTTTATATTTGCTTAGTCTATTTAATTAAAAAGTGTTAAAACTAAAGAGTCGAGTTTACCACTAAAAACTTAATCCGAGCCGTTAACGTTGTTTGTCTAAAATACAATCAATTATGCCAATCTAATTAACGTTAAACCTCAGTCTTTTACGATGACTAGCCATGGTCTCTTGCGCCACCAACCCGAACCATATTAGTGTAACTATCTTCTCACCATAACCACAAGCCCTACATTAAATAGTTGTATTTACTATTGACTGTGGTATTTTGTCATGTCATTTCCAGAATATAACGTTTATAACATGTTCAGCACAAAAAGTTTATGTTATACTCCATTTATTACTATAATTATAGTTTTCGAGCAGTTTATAAAGTAATAAAAAAAAAAAAATTTACTCACTGGAATGTGGCTGTTTTTTTATATGATTTTTGATTTGACAGATCGTAAAATGAGCTTGCATTTGGTAATGAAGACCCAATGTTAAAGAATTGCATTTCTCGTAACGTAGTTAAACAGAACGGTTGTATTAACAAGGCATCAATTAATGGATTAATTACACTTTTAGAATTATGTACCTCTTTTACTAAGTACCGATTTTTTAGATTTATTGATTGTTGTATTTTAGTGTATTATTTGTTAAAATCTTTGTGTGGTAATCAGTTAATCGTTTACCTGTTGGCTAACGTTATGACAGAATTATTTTTGGATATTGAAACAAGTTCATTTGGAAACTGCGCACGGACAACTACCTCGCCGACCAAAAATACCGACACCTCATGAGCACGGAACGATTACTTCCAAAATTTCACAGTTTACCCAACAAAGCTAATAACCCTTTACGACCTTTGTTGTCAGTTTTTTTACGTCCGTATTCAATCATTGGGCGCTCTCGGTCACTCTGGACAAACTTGAACACAACACTACACGAACACACCGGGCTAGATCTCTCACACATAGAAACAGCTTTACAGATTTGCCTTAACGCAACAGTTTTTACTTACATAGAAACAATATACAAACAAATCTTTGGCACACCTATGGGCTCACCTATTTCAGCAATTCTCGCTAATCACACTATGGAACACATGAAACGTACGGTCGCCAAAACGCTTTACAACAGAGCCAAAACACACATCAGGGATAGGCTATTCACAAACACAAATGAAAGAACATTGCACGCGTGTTGAGGAACAACGGTTTCCCGCGTAATTTGCAATACAATACGCATAACACAACCACCTCACAAAACAGACAGTTTAAATTTCACTTGCTTAACGTACGTCCAGGGTGTATCTGAGCGCCTAAAACGAATCCTGATCGATGCTGGGGTAAAAGTGGCAATGAAACCTCTTAAAACAATTAAGGCAGTTGCTACCAAAACCAAAAGATGCCAGTATACCACAACGCCGTACAGGAATTGTTTACTAGGTGCCTTGCCGTGATTGCGATATGAATTACATTGAACAAACCAAGCGTAATCAAATTCACGCCTCAAAGAGCACAAAGTGGCAGTCAAAAACATGGAAATTAAAATGTCCGCCTTATGCAAACAAGTTTTGGAATGTGACCACCACATTAATTGGAACAAGACCCAAACTTTGAAACTGGAACCAAATTGGTCGAAATGGTTGGTCTTCGAAAGCTGCCTCATAAATTCAAATTCGATTGTTATAAATCGCAATGATGGCAAGAACCTTAGCCCAGTTTTGCGCGACATTTTTCGACCGACTTCCCTACCAAATATCGGGCAGTGTCATATTGTGGAGCACGCAACTCTTCACGGAAAGCCTTTGTTCTTGTTCCAGTTTAATTATTTCATCATATCCCACTGAGTTTGTGCATTTATACCATTTATTGCTCTGAAGAAGCTTTGTTATGGTAGACGAAACGTCATTAAAAATACAAGTTCTTGAAAAAAACAACAAAAACTAGTATTTTGTTTAGAATTACACCGGTTGAACGACAGATTTATTAAATATGCTACCTGGTGGACGAACCGCTTGTTCGGTATTTTAGATCATAAAATTGCCTTGTAACAATTTACTGTTAAATATTTGTTTTTTACCTTTTGTTTTCTGAGAGTACAAGAACTAAAAGGAAATAAGAAGGACATGATATCGGTTCGCGAAAATGAGAAACACACTCCCAAATGTCGAACCTTGGCGTTTCCAGTCTAGACAAGTCTAGACAAGTTGCTTTAGAAATTTCCGCAAAGCACAGTATCTATGGAGATTGTTTTCATACCCTAATCAAAACTAAGTTTGTTTCTGTTTTGTGCGGGACTATCACAACATTAATAAAATGGATAGGTAGATAACAAACGCACTGAAACAACTTTCTAGCATAGACTTACAATACCCCCCCCCCCCCCCCCCCCCCCCCCCCCCCCCCCCCCCCCCCCCCCCCCCCCCCCCCCCCCCCCCCCCCCCCCCCCCCCCCCCCCCCCCCCCCCTTCGTGTGATCATATTACTATCTGGTATTTGACAAAGGCGCTAGTATGAGATGCACATTTGTAGGGACCTGTTTTATTAAGTAATTTAATCTGCGTAACTTGAGCCATGTAAAGTAAAGTGACATACTGTCACAGCGAAGGTGTACTTAGTACTTTTGAAAAGCTCAGTTTGTGATCTTGTGTTAAAAGCTGGTGCAACGAACGCATGTTATTAGAAATTGAAAAATGTGCTTACTTTAAATAAACGCTTAAAATAAACACTTATGACCTCGAAATCTATTGATAAATCGAAACCTTGTTAACAAATCGGACAGTAGAAAAATTGTACAGAATAACCTATACCTACAAGCTGCATCTTTTTGACGATTTTGACAGCTGTCCACTAGTGTGGGTGCAGACTTGTGTTTTGTATATGTTTGTGTCGTTTTCAAAACCGCGAGCTTTGTCTTTCAGATGACGTGTAGGCTAACGTATGTACATTTTGCACCCTCAGCAGACCTTAAAAAAATCACTAAGCTGATTTTTACCGTAAAAGCTATCGAAGTTTCAAAATTTACTATTTTTAAAAGTTTACAATGCAGCATATTTAATCATTATTCAACCCAATCATCCTGCAATGTACATACGTTGGTCCATTTTTTAATTTCATGCGTTGTATCAAATGCCTTATGTATGTAAGGATACGCATGATCAATATTTTGTCAACCAAGGCTAAACATTTGTTATGTACTGATTTCCACGCATTATTTGGGCGCTGGAGTTTTTAGTGACAAACGTATGTTAACCAAGTGAGTTAAGCAGGGGTCGTCAACCTTTTTTGAACTGCGGACCGTTAGCTATGAAACCGCTTAAATTATGTTATCATCCCCGGGATGCAAGGGGAAAAGGTTTTAAAGCATTTAAACTGAAAACTAAGCGGTCCCCCCCCCCTAATGTATACCGGCAGCTTGTGATTTTGTTTGATCCGTAAGTTTTGATCACTGAAAAAGAGATGCATCTTCACATTTTAAAACAATTAAATAAGTTGTACTGAAAATACAGATATTTCATAGATTTCGGTTGATCAAGCAATATATGCATATATATAATATATACAGCATGGCTTTTTGAGTTTTTTTATCTTTAATGTTAAATAACGAAAGAAATTTAATTAGAGTTTAAACGAGCTTGCTACATGTGAAACGATGTCATAAATAATTGATCAATAAAATGTTTAAGGAATACAGACCGGTACAAAATATCCAAATTCGTTTTTTGTAAAATAGTAAAACGATGAACCCCGGTATTAGTTTCCTAAACCCTTATTGCACCAACCTTCAGGCATGGTAAATGAGAAGCGGCGTCGGTGAGATATTTGATACCATTTTAGTTTCGTCCGCATCAGTTCTCAAAAGAGAAAACAAAAACCAACAAACATGACACTCACAGCAACAAGCTTCTGACCGAGGGCAAGTGGGCGCCTGGAAACATTTTCATGAGGCCTCAACTTTTGTTTGTTAGTTGTTTTTTTTCTTTCAAATTATTAATGGTAAAAAATAGAACCCCCAATTTAAAGTCATAATATCATGTGATAAGTAACATCATACCCAGTGATTTGCAATATTTTAATTCCACGATTATAAACTCGTTGACACATCTGGTTCAATGTAGGTTACAATAATTAAAAGAAAATGATATGTGACTTTGCAACAAATGCATACTTTGTTGAACTAAAAGTTATCGTAACGTCCTGTGAAGCAGGAACAAAGTGCCTGTGATGCACTGAATGGAAACATGACGTCAGAACGCTTTTAGGTTTTTGGTTAGGTTTCTTTCCTTTTCGCCACACCTCTTTGACGTTGACGCACCTGCTAACATGTGTTACAACTCTCAGCAGTGGAAGCAAACACATTTTTGGTAAACATATCGAATTGTACTTTCTTTGACAGGAATAATTAACCCACTGTAACCGAACTACAATTATGAGTGAAGTGCCATCCAATAAAAACGTCAAGAGGCAACTTTATGTGACATTCTTCGCCCCCCCCCCCCCCCCCCCCCCCCCCCCCCCCCCCCCCCCCCCCCCCCCCCCCCCCCCCCCCCCCCCCCCCCCCCCCCCCCCCCCCCCTAGCAATCAACCGAAAGGGGAAAAATTCACAGAATGTCTTCTGACTCAATTAGACGTATTTTTTCCGACATCTCTGGCGTACGTGGTGGACTATTCCGACGATTACGTGGTTGTAGAAATCGTGGATACTTTACTGGACGTAGACGTTGGTCTTATTTTCAATCCTCACACACGACACGACATCAATGATGCGTTAAAGGACAGGGGACTTGACATTTCTTTCTCGACGCTTAGTTTGGAAAAATTGATCAGAAACTTCAACATTACCTACGATGATTACCGTGAGCGTAAATCGTATGGAAAGCAGGTTTGATAAAACAATTTATTGCTAAGTTATGACTATAAATGAACTAAGTTATTTTTAGATTTTCGCACAAGGCAGCCTGTTAACAACTGTTCTGATGTTTTTTGCAGGACACATCAGTTTTTAACAGCATTGCTGACCAAGTGGCCAAGAAAGAAAAATCGCGTGAAGTGTCGTCATCAATAGAAATTAAACGAGAAGACTTTACCAAAACCGAATCTGGAGGTATCACCGAAAGACGAGCGAGTTTTTTTTTGAAGGCCGTCGGTACGGCTGCTAACTTTGCAGCATTGGGCGAAGTGATAAGAAACATTCCGTCCAGCCTCCTTGAGGCATTCAAAGAATGTTTAGGTGCTTTCCATTCCATTATTACCGCCGTAAACGGGGGCAGCATAGTTTTAACACTGATGTCTGAAAATGAGAAGTTCAGTCAAGATTCATTATCAGCGTTATTCAGCGGCGAAATCTTAAGAAATGTCAATGAGATGTTGCGCAAAAGTGATGAAACTTTGATTGATTCGTTGGAGCTTCTTTCCTTCGATTATGTTCGTCTTGATCAGCATCAGTGGCAACAAGTCGTGGAACAGTCGGATCAACTGTTTCAGGTAAAGATATTTAAGCTCCCCCCCCCCGGAGCTTCTTTCCTTCGATTATGTTCGTCTTGATCAGCATCAGTGGCAGCAAGTCGAGGAACAGTCGGATCAATTGTTTCAGGTTTAAAGATATTTAAGCTACCCCCCCCCCATTCAAAGAATGTTTAGGTGCTTTCCATTCCATTATTACCGCCGTAAAGAGGGGCAGCATAGTTNAGCATAGTTTTAACACTGATGTCTGAAAATGAGAAGTTCAGTCAAGATTCATTATCAGCGTTATTCAGCGGCGAAATCTTAAGAAATGTCAATGAGATGTTGCGCAAAAGTGATGAAACTTTGATTGATTCGTTGGAGCTTCTTTCCTTCGATTATGTTCGTCTTGATCAGCATCAGTGGCAACAAGTCGTGGAACAGTCGGATCAACTGTTTCAGGTAAAGATATTTAAGCTTTTTTGCCAGAAACAATTTTAAGTTTATAGAGCTCTTCTGGCAATTGTATTTAAATATAGCAAACGAGTTTATTGACGTCACCGCCGCCGGTACATATATTTTAACATCCATATTTACGACGGAAAAAACTTGTCTCTGCGGCTGAACACCTGGTTTAACACAACAAATCAAATATTTTTTATGTTATAAACAAAAACGGGCCACTTGCAATAGGCCGCTAAACACGATTAGTAAACAGGTAAAAGGTAATATGACTAAATAAACACTATTCCATATATAACGTTTGTTTAAACTCGAAAATTCAATTAATACTTACGCATTGGTGAATGGCTTGAATGGAAACTCTGTTGCTGGCTTTGACATTGTATTGTACATTATAGATGCACCACACTTCAAGCATCCCAATTTGCGATTTGCACACAAAGAAAGAAGGTACTGTAATGTGGTGTGGTGCCCCCCCCCCCTGTACATTATAGATGCACCACACTTCAAGCATCCCAATTTGCGATTTGAACATAAAGAAAGAAGGTACTGTAGTGTGGTGGTTTACTTAAACAGTTTCAGAATATATTTTGAGATTCAGATAAAGACGTGAACACTTTACTTCATAGCAAAAGTCACCACTCTAGCTATTTACAAAAAACGTATAATTTCAGATATCTTGTTGGATAAGAATACGATGCCAAATCCAAGGCCCGAACAACACCAATTTCAGGTCAGTTTAGCAAACAAAACGCAGGTGGTTTGTATGTGCTAACAACTAAACGTTTGCAGAAAACAGCGGCAAATAAAGGCATGAAGCGAAAAGGTATCATTCACATATTTTGACTTTATAACAAAACTGTTTGTATTTGAGTTCGTTTTGTTTTGTTTCGCAGCAAAGGCCCTTCTCAAAAGCGCACAGCGTCCTAAGAAACAGGGTGAGGTCAAATATTAAATTGACCCCCCCCCCCACCAATTTCAGGTCAGTTTAGCAAACAAAACGCAGGTGGTTTGTATGCACTAACAACTAAACGTTTACAGAAAACAGCGGCAATCAATAAAGGCATCAAGCGAAAAGGTATCATTCATATGTTTTGATTTTATAATAAAGTGTTTGAAACAATCTTGTATTTGCGTTCATTTTGTTTTGTTTCGCAGCAACGGCCCTTCCCAAAAGCGCACAGCGTCCTAAGAAACAGGGTGAGGTTAAATAAAAAAAATGATTTAAACGGACGGTAGTAAGAGTACACAGGTTATTATTTAAAAAAAATATATAAAAATGCCACTTGTAGTTATCTGACTCTTTGTCTTAATCCGTCACTAGCAGCCCCCCCCCCAAGCGTTAAACGTGCCTTTTTGCCTTAGTAAGGCACCACGCAATCTTTCAAAACTTTCAAAAGCCCAAACATAACCAAAATCGCTTCAATTTTTGTCTTTTTCGACGCATTATCGTTTTTCCCACTGTGGTCAAAAAAATTAGTAATTCATTGGCAGGTTGCCAATCGTGTTTGAGGCAATTTTAAACCCTACAGAACTGAAATAAGGACGAAACACAACTATTCTGCACTAATTGCCTGGTACATAAACATTTTTTCAGGTTAAACGCGTAGCGTGTGACTTCGCGTGACGTCATAAATGATTCGGTTGATTCGGCCGAATTTATTCGGCAAAACCGCCGAATATTCGGTTTCGGCCGAATCGAAATTTAAAGCGATTTCGGTAAAAAAAAACGATTCGGTACATCACTAATTTAAACCGACGGTGGTAAGGGTATACAGGTTATTACTTAAAATAGCATTTTTGCAAATATTACATCCGATATATAAAATTTCACTTGTAGTCATCTGACTGTTCGTCTTAAACCTGTGTATTTTTGTAGCAATCATCTTCAAATCAGTCCTGCAAAAAAGTGAAGTCAACCCTTCTGACACAATAAGCTTACGTAAAGTTTTTGAAGACAGAGGTAAAAACTATGCTAACTATTACGTTTATATGCAGTTGGTCATACTCATCGTTTCTTAAAAATAACAGAGGTATATTTTTTTTACTGTATAAAACAGACATTGTTAGTTTGTGTACAAATAGAAAACATGTAACTTAGTAAAAATCAAAATAATGGAGTTAAAAATGTAAAACAGGCAAAATGACTTCAACCCTATGTCTTTTAAAGTTGAACACTAAATGCTATGATGCAAACTACCATACTAGCAAGTAGCAACATGCGAAACAAGAAAAATGAGAGAGAGAGAATGCTTGTAACTGATACGCTTTTGTAAACACGTGGTGGGGAGTAATTAACACCAAAGATAAACAATGTTAATTTCGGCCTTATCTTTTTAAGTTATTTATCTTTATAGCTATTTAAAAGATTGACTGGTGTCATTGTAACATAAAAACATTTGAACACGACGGAGTACGGCAGTATGTTGAACCGCATAGTGGCGCAAGAGCGCAGTTTGTTTGTTGTGTAAGTTTCTGACTAATTGTAAAAGGTATTTCCTTCACCAAGGCGGGCAATGACAATAGTTACCGCTCTTCACGCTTGAGGTGAAGTGCCTAACGTTTGTTCCATATTATACACCGGTCAAAATAGGACAAATGGCAGTAAGATGCGCGGCATGAGTATTTTCTTTGTTTGCACGAAGCAGCAATTTCATTCTTTGAATTGTTTTTGTCAGATTTAAAATTGCTGAAACTTCGAGAAAAAGCTAAAGATGTTGACCTCTATGAGGCTTTGGAGGAAAAGTATCAGTTGGGAACCAACTTGCGAGACGCACCGTTTTTGGTCAATTATTATTTAGTTTTGCTGAGAGTCAAACGATACAAAGAAGCTTCTGAAATAAGTGAAGCGCTACTTACGCTGTTTAATACATTTCTTCCGACAGTTACTACAGATGAAATACAACATTTTGCTGATAACAAAGCTAAACAAAACAAAAACTATGAAGCCATTCTGTTTTACTATATTGCAGCACATTCCGAAGATGCCACTGCAGTAAAACTTAAAAAGATAATAAAAGCCATTTCAAATAAGACTGAATTGATGATGGAGGAACAAAACTATCTAGAAAATTTTGCCAAACAGTTTGTGGTTCCACTAATGCAATCCGTTTTGGAGAAACTGCGCAATCTGACGTTTGATCACCCTTCAAAAAAATGTCTTGCTGTAGTTTCATCGATGATAAGTATTGCAAAAGTTCAATCCAGACTCTCTGACTTAAGCGAAAAGGATACTTTATTTGAGGCCATCAACATTATAAAGCGAGATTTGAAACAAGACGCACAAAAGCACAAAATATTCGGAACATGCTATGAAATGCTGGGAGCAATGTACCATAAAGAACTACGGACCATTGAAAGCAAAAAATATCTCGGAATGGCGAAGCAAGTTTACAGCACAGCAACAGACTACAAAAATAATGCAGAAAAATTAATCAGACTAAGACATTGTACGCAAATCTCTGCAGAAGCCACCAAACCGACTTACCAAGGCACTAGACGTTTATTAGGACTACCTGACGATGTGATTTGGGACATCATGAATAGGTAGCCATTTGACGGTGTTATTCGTTGTTGTACATAAACTACACATAGTTTCGTGCATGTTTATCACAATAATTCTACAAAATGTGTTTAAAACAACAGATTTGTTAAAAAATAAACTGTCTAGTGTGATTTCTTTGTTTTTTTAACAAAATCGCCCCCCCCCCCCCCCCCCCCCCCCCCCCCCCCCCCCCCCCCCCCCCCCCCCCCCCCCCCCCCTTTTTGCAGAAAAAGTCGATTTCAAATAGTCGTTCGATAATATCTGATTTTGAGAAATTTGAGAAAAAAACAACATTTTGCGCTTTTGCTTCTCATAACAGCGTGTTTTTGCAGATTGTAATGCAAGTAATGCATTTTACACAATCTGTACTCTGGCGTTTAATGATCACAGTTTAGAGGTTGTTTGTAGCGGTTGTTGTGTATTTGGATTACGCTGTGTAGAAAATCGCTATTTTAGTTTGTTTTCCAAATTGCTGTTTGTTCTGTGATTTTTATATTTTATTGTTTTATCTTTTTTCGCAATGTTTTTAAATAGCGGATATCAAACAAGCTTTGTTGTAGCAACGCAAATGTATTTAAATTTGAACAATTTGTATGATGGCCGTCGTCACATTTTCGATGCATTGTAGTAAAAATGTCGGCATTTCTGCCAAGACTGTTAGAATTTGATTTTTAGGTTTATTAAATTTGTAAGTTCAAATTCGTTAGTGTTTTCCACAAGCAGTTTTGAGTCAAGCCCCTATATCTGAACGTAGTATATACCATGCATCACTCAAGCAGTACCACAGTTGACTGGATATTTTTTCGACGCCCGACACCATACCTTACGTCAGCTAAAAAAATGTTAAACAGGGATAGATGGTGCAAAGAGCACTTGGCCTATTTAAAAGAATAATCCTGTAAAAATGGTGACGGTTGAGACTATTGGGTTGGGTTTAATAACAATTACATCAAAACAAACGTTACAACTTGGCCCAAGAACTTAAACTTTTCAAAATCAGCTCATACCCCTACCTCTGTTTAACTGCTTTTAAATAATTCAGCTCTATGTGTCAAGATAATTGGAAAATTGATGCGGCTCAGCCAAACCCCTAAACTAGGTTATGCACAGGTTATCGACAAGCGTAATACAACTGACAAAGCATGTGTCGAACAGCTCATGGAATCAGCATCCTTGAGGTACTTCATAGATCCCTCATCTCCTTCAAGAATCCGCGATCTTTAATTACTTATCTTTCAGTTTTGCGAACGCTGATATTTTACTTGCTTCGACTAGAAGAAAAAAAAACTTCGCGGTTTGCCCAAAACTGGTTCAAGGACAAAAGTTAAATGTGAACATCTTGTTTTCCACTTATTTAACAACCACATTACAATGCTTTAGTTGAATTGAAAGGCAATGTCTAAACATTCCACTCTGGGATTTCACAGAAAATTCTTACAACGAATGACTGATTAAAAGGAAGTATAAATAATTTTTTCTACATCAACACCATCGACAACAACTGAGATATTCGAAGATAAAAAACAGTGACTGTGAAATGTTAGACTTTAATAGCTGCCTAAAACACATGCATATAATGTAAAATTGTAATACTGCACGTTGGCATCGGTGCTGTAGTACATATGTACTGTTGCTAATTTGTTTGGGACCTCCGTTTTTAACGCAGTAAAAGCCTATGTATCGAAATCACAGTACGTCATGCCCATTGAAGGCGCCTCACCGAATCAGCCGGTGACCAAGCATCTACCACCAAGTGGCAAGGCATATAGGCTAGAAAAATCTAGCCTGCGGTGGGATTCGAACTCACGACAGGAGTCTTTTCGGGACTCGAGCTCTACCAACCGAGCTAGGCAGACTTACCCGAGAATGCGCCGAAAGTTGAATCAGAAGCACTGTTGCCTGTCCCGTATGCTGCACATGTCAGCTACGTAGTAGGGGATCTGTATGTATCTGATACTGTAACAAAGACTGGATTAACACGCAGAAAGAGGGCCACATGCCTTTATTTTCCAATTTAATAAAATGGCGGTCCTGTCAATTACTGTTCTAATTACAAACATAAAACGTCAAATTGAACATTTAAACGATTTTTCTATTAAGCTGGTTCGATTAAATTTGTATGACGTTTTTAAATCCTTCGTCAGGAGAACATGCTACGCTGTTATACTATGTTTTAATAGTTTGTAGTTTAATATTACGTTGTTGTTGGATATTGTGCTTGTTGCATTGCTTCCACGGAATGTGTTTCAAAACATTTTTTCCACAAATTAAAATTAGTACAAACCTGAAGTTTCGGCATTCAATAAATACATCTTATAAAAATAGTTTCCCCCCCCCCCCCCCCCCCCCCCCCCCCCCCCCCCCCCCCCCCCCCCCCCCCCCCCCCCCACGTAGGACACAATGAGTATGTAGGCGTCTGCATATGTAATGGCACAATTCAACTGAACCCCTTTTAACCCAAAAATGTGCTTTATTTTTAATATCAGTTCTGTAAAAAAATCTGGTACTTGAAAAAGTTTCAGCTGAAAGATGTAATGTAGTTGCCCATGGTTAATTGAAACCGATCTGTTTATAATTGCGTTTCTTAGCACAAATTGAATTGAATTCACTCAACTTGCGTATCTGAAGGTTAAGAAAGACTCGTCGTCAAACAATTGCTGTAAAAATTACGTTTTCGTATATCTGTGTTAGCATCTCATAAGCTTATGATTGATTTTTTGAAAACATTTTTGCTGAAATTAGTCTTACTACTTTTTAAGGTAGAGGTGTTTAGTTAAAATATTATTGATCTAAATAACGT
>QLIY01002858.1:0-15657 GCA_003260075.1 Phallusia mammillata | reverse complement strand
CTTTTTTTTTTTTTTTTTTTTTTTTTTTCATCCAAGTGCATGTTTCTGACCTTAACAATTTAGAAACACAAATTTTTGGTAAAGGTGATTGTCTTGCAACGATTGGTGAGTTGATTTTAGCAACATATTAAACGAAATTGGGGCTGAAATTTGTCGATTGCCATTCATGTACGTTCGTATTTTCGTTATTGGTAAGGTATAAGAAGGTTTAGTAATTTGCATGTAAATAGCAAAATGTGACCTAAGCTTAGTTCGTTTGGCGCACAGTTCGGTGCACAAACGAAACATTTTACGGTTAAGAATATAACAACATTTTGGTTTCACAAGAGCGTTTTGATATAAAACTGACAAGAGTTAGTATAATTCCAAAATAATAAAAACGAACCAAAAACAGCAATAACAATACGCAACTTTTGTGCCGAATCACGTGCCGATGCGCTTGAATTAGTTCAATGACGTCACGACCAATCAGAAGCGACTTCCAATTTGCTTGCAGGTCGTTCCTTCCATTGCAAGGTCATTTGGTTTGCGGTGATCGCGCCGTGCGGAAGTGGAAGGATGTTCTGTTACAAAGTAAGTTTTTAAACTATTTTTAAGCTTCACAACTTTGGCTATGTGTTGTTAACGAAAGCAGGGTGTATCCCACATTGTTTTTTGCAAATCAAGAAAATGTACTAACAAATCGCCATTTACATGTTTGAGGATTTATTTTATAAATTTATTTGTTTACAAATCCTGGTAAATTGATTCTGGAAATCTTTCCCTGTTCTATTACCATTGTTGCAACGATTTCCACCTTTCGTTATATAAGAATATCACAAGTTGGTAAATGTTTATTTCCAGGTTAATATCGGTTTTAAGATTGTCAACATTTTCCAACTTTAGATTTATTTTTTACATGCAACAAAACATGGCACTTTTTTGTGTCCAATGCGTAACTTAACTGACGTTCTAAACTAAAACGCCTCTGCCCTAAACCATCTGTTTTAAACGCAGCAGTTTCCAAAGGCATAAAACGCAAAATGTATTCAGCGCTGATTGCAAAGTCACGAAGCAATCTTTACATTTTGACTGTGGAAAATTAAGCTTTAAGATAAGAAGCATTTTTTGCTGGAACGTTGCATGTTGTTGTTTATTTGCAGATCTACTTTCTCACCTTTGCGTTTCATCGACATCGATATCTTCATCCTTCAACCAACATCTCTCAACTTCAAATATTTAATTGTATGTAAACATAAGAGTCTGTCGTGGGTCAACTGGGTTTGCGGAACTGTTAGACCTAACTTAGGTTAACTCGCGCTAGGGTGAGTGACCTATTCTTTGTCCGAGGAGGACCCGTAAAAGGAAGTCTTCTTTGGTCAAAGAATGGTCCAAGTCTATAGGAGTGCTACTATGTCAGCAAGTTGGCGCTAGGGATAGAACTGGAGTTGCACTCGTTAACTAAGGGTAGGTTATAGTTAACATAGGTGGGGTACGTTTGGGATTCGCGCGCCACGTAGGGATTTTAGCTTAGAACGATTTTTAGCTAGGTGTGGCGCGTTGCTAAATGGCTTTAGCTAAAATAAGGTGCGCATAGAAACACGGNAAATGGCTTTAGCTAAAATAAGGTGTGCATAGAAATACGGACTGGGCATGGCCTCCACCGCATTGCATTGGCCGCGGTGCAGACGGGACCGAGTACCGGACACTGCTATTTCCAATGAAAGCCCAGGCTCGTGGGCCAGAGGAGAACGGCTTTGCATTTTGCCAGAAAAGTCCCGTGATCCACCCTGGTAGGGCGCAAACTGTTGTTAAATTTTTCCCCAGCCCTGCGTTTGCGTAAAACAATTGGGTCCTTGCGGGGGGACTCTGAGGGCAAGGGAAAGTGACACGATGTTGTTGAGTTATACGCCTAAAACGTCACTGTTCCTTTTAAACAAACTGTTGCGCCTGTATTAACTGTAAAATTAGGGCTTTGTGGTTTTCGGGTTTTGACCAGTTTGTTATGCATGCTTGCAAATCCGGTTTAAAGTTTTCTTCAATAAGAAGAGAATGCGAATTGGATATCAAGCATGTAATGTTAAAACTCCTGATAATCGTAATAAATCTGTAAAAACAACAAACTATTTCAAGTAACAGAAAACCGCTTTGATGCCCCAAAACTCCCCCCCCCCCCCCCCCCCCCCCCCCCCCCCCCCCCCCCCCCCCCCCCCCCCCCCCCCCCCCCCCCCCCCCCCCCCCCCCCCCCCCCCCCGGCAAGCTTGTGTACTTTTACGTCGGCCGCGCAGGGACGATGGCGGTTTCAACGTTTTGTTTCAGAACAATTTTCGATTCCCGAAGCAGTCTAACACCTTACATGCAAGAGACCATGCCAACGAAGATTTCATCCACCGATTGCTTGCTCTCATAATAATTTGAGCTTTCGTTTTCCCTCTTTCATCAACCAAAATGTGTGCGAGTCCACATTTTCTATCCTTTCATTTCCCGTCCCCCCCCCCGTCGGCCGCGCAGGGACGATGGCGGTTTGAACGTTTTGTTTCAGAAACAATTTTCGATTCCCGAAGCATTCTAACACCTTACATGCAAGAGACCAACGAAGATTTCATCCACCGATTGCTTGCCCTTGTATTTTGAACTTTCGTTTTCCCTCTTTCATCAACAAAAAAGTGTGCGAGTTCACTTTTTCTTTCATTTCATTTCCCGTTAGTAAGACCAGTTCTCGGGGGGTGTTGTGCCTTTTTACATCAGCCGACAGGTTCTTATACATGTTGTTGTGTTTTTGTTTATCTTTCGTCGCTCTAACTATTTGAACCGCCATCGTCAAGTTTATCAATGCGGATTAACAATTAGAGCATCGCTATGTAGTTTTAGTCAGCGAAACGGTTTAATACATGACACAAGACAGTCAAGAATTGCTACTTTCAATTTCCATGTAGGTCTGTTGTGTGAACTTTTCTACCTAAAATAGCTTGGTGAAACATTTTTTCGTATTTTCAGAAATCATGGATTCTTTCAAAACTTGGTCTTTGTCTTTTCTTCTCACGTTGCATTCCCATGGGAAACAACTTCAATGGTTTTGTTAAAACCAATGATTCTATTAATTAGAAGCAGCACAACTGAACTAAAATATTCACCAATCCCGTAATAGCTCCGCAACTTGAAGCTGTTATATAGCGGGACAAAGCTGAGGACACAATTGGTGGGCGGACGGTAAACGTGCTGCAGCTATGTCGCCAGTTTGCAGCAAGCCTTGAAAATGACGGTAACACACACATGTCGACTGGAAACACATACGCCAACAAGAAATTACATTAATGTGATATCGGTGGAAAAACGAATTGGGTCCTAATGGAAGCTTGAAAAGCCACTTACGGACGCACACAAACGAGAAACCTCAGCAATGTGACATTTGTGACAAACATTTCGACGCGGTGAACATTTGATAACAGACACTTATTGTTGAATGACATAAAATAAAAGCTTTGGACATTGTGATTTTAAAGAGAACATTGAAATTACAAGATTTGAAATTATAAAACATGTATTCGCTTTTTTCCTGCAAACACTTAGAAAATATGCACGGTTTACTATTGATTCGTGTTTAAGTAGAGCAATAGGTTTATTTTAATTCATTGCATTGTTGTTTTATCGAAAACCGGTTTTGTGGAGACTAAATATTCTGTTATTTGTTAAGTAATTGATTTAAACCTGGGGAGTTTTAAGCTATCTAATAACCTAAATTTCCAAGCGATGTGTGTTAACTTATGCTGCAAACTGCAAGAGGTAAACTAGCGGCGCGCAGGTTAACGCACAAGTTTAATGTTTCGTTTTGCAGTGTTTGCCCGAGCGTAAAAATACCTGTTTGTTACTAGTTGTCTCACAATACGGTAAAAATGTTGCAAGCAAAAATATCTCTGTTTGATAAATTTATTTCCAGCAAACGATACAAATATCCATGAGTTTAAACAAGAGGACAGTGCAGCGGGATAATTTAAAACGAATTTTTGCGACACTTTAAAACCTACCTTGCAAATAATTTGAGGTAAAGAATAGTATTTGTTTCGATGAATACAAACATGGTTTGNGGGCTTGCGGTTTTTACGGCTGTAAACGAAATAAAACTTAGGTTATCTCAGTATTATTATTTTTTATGAATGGTTTTAATTCGTGTTTGTTACATCTTTTGTTTAAGGTGGTTAGAGCTTAACTGTAAAAAAATAATTTAACAGATTTTTCCAACACACTAGAGTGCCGTTAGTTGTCTACAGCAGCTGCACTGATGGGACTTTATAGGTTGTAACAGTAAGCACTGTCTGCAGTTTGCTTCAAATAAGTTGGACTACAGAGCGCTGACGACTTATATGTTACTTAGGAATACGGGTTTAACAAGTTAAATACAGAGGCATCGTTGCAGAACACGGGACGAAACTACATTGGTCCGGATTATTTACCAAATTATGTATATTATTTGATTAATTTGATTATTTGATTCAACACAGCTCCTTAAACAAACGACTCACGTGATACGCGTATACTGTAAACCAGTGGTTCCCAACCTTTGGAGGACCGTGGCCCCCTAAAAGTCACTTTTTGGCCTCGTGGCCCCCTTTAAGTAACCCTGAAGGTCCTGTGGCCCTCTTGAAAAATGTAAAAGGCAATCTCGTGTTGGAATTCGGTACTAATTTCGGCTTTAAATTAGTACCGAATTCCAACACGAGATTTGGGGGCCACGGTCCTCCGTAACCAAGAAAGTAACCAAGAAATCCGCAATCGTGAAAAAGAGTAACCAAGAATCCGCAATCGTGAAAAACCTCAATATAAACAAATAGTATGTGAAAGAGTCGATTGAAGTAGGGAATAAAGTTCAAAAGAAAATGGCTTTTAGTGGGTGTTTCTTGTGAATCGGCACCCGTGCCCCCCCGGAACACAGCTCGTGGCCCCCCTGGGGGGCCATGGGCCCTGGTTGGGAACCACTGCTGTAAACAGTTGTATAAAGCGGCATCGTTACAGTATATACTTGAGACATTTACACCTACAAACCTAAGTTAGTTTAATGCATGCAAGGAAAACTATTTGAAGCATACAAAAGTTATGACGCAGCAGTAAGAACTAGCATTGGCGCGGTAATTTTTGTAATGTATTAAAGGGACGAAAATATTGTTTTTCAAGGTATGTTCAATTATAGACCCTTCATAGAACGGTCACAAAAACACTTTACAAAACTTAAGTCTGGGCAACAAATTAACCGTTGATCCGCACATCATATATTTGATGTCAAATCCTCTTCTTCGTTCGACAAATCTGCAATACACAATTACATAAGTTTAATACAAACACGATTGTTCCAGACACGAGTTTCTACCCCAACCAGAGCTGATCAGTTGCATTACTGGATATGACTTTAACTAGGTACAGAAGAAAGCTACTTGCTTAATGTGAAAAAAATCCTGGAATGATCTGCCCGTTTTTTCGAGCGTGTACTCAGTCGCACCACCTCGCGGTCAAAGTCTTACGGCATTTTTTCCTGACTTGGACTACAAATAGTAATAGGCAGAGAGCCTGATGCATCTTCTTCGTTCGACAAATCTGCAATACACAATCGTTCGACAAACCTTAAACATACAACGGTTGTAAAAATATTATCTGGCAGACCAATTGTTAAATGGGTTTCAAGCTGTTGTAAACGCCAGTTCAAACAGCGGATCCGGCTGTTCGTATTCTTTGATTTTTAGTGCATAAAAACACTTGAAGTTTTCATGTAGCAAAATAGGTTACCACAATTGTCTTTAAAGTTGACAAAACGGAATAACATAATAAGCTGCACAAACACAGTTTTGTTGGTTAAGAGTCATTATACCGTGTTGGTTCTATAATTATGGGTATCGCACTGCAAATAAAAAATAAACTAAAGCATCAAAAAAGTGTTTTAGTCGAGAGGCGTTGGTATTGTTGATATTGCTACACCGATTTTTAGTAAATGTGCATTGTCTGCATTTTGTTTCAACACAGTGTATCGAAAAGAATGCTAGAGACTCATGTTGGGTACATAATACGCGTTCACAGTTAGATGTAGCGGCATCGGTAAGGGGGAAGCGACGCGACTGTATTGATCCGGTTTTAATCACCTGCATTGTGTTACGGGGCTTGCGGTTTTTACGGCTGTAAGTTAGGACACTGTATGTTATAACGCAGATAAGGAAACCCGTCTGACACATACGAAGCGTTTTAGCAGAGAGACAGCATTATTATATGTAACGTTTTGTAACATAAAAGTGTTGTTAGTAATGTATGCCACAATTATTTGCATTTGCGCAAAATAATTGAAAGTTTTGGTTGTAAAATTAATACATTTCTTCGTTATATTTTGGTCATATTTTCGCAGTTGATGGGTAGTACAGTTAATCATATAAACAAAACGGTTAAAAATGTCACTTCGACTAATAAAGTTTGCTCTTTTCGTCTGTTCGACGTGTTTGCTACACAAAGGTAATTTTTAAATTTTTCTGTCAATAAAAAAGTTCTCTAGTTTTGAGTGTAGTTCTTAACATTTAGGTCTAAGTACTTAAATAATAGTCATTTTGCCCTAAAATTATAAGGTATGTATGTAAATGTGTGTATATATAGCATCACCACTATCTGCAGAAAGCATAAAATCCCCGTGGTAAAACAATGCACATAAAATATATTACTGTGTAAAATAGAAAATATACCAAAAGACTGCAACAACTGAAGTCAGAACTTGGTAAAACTTTACGTTACAGTCAAAACATGTGGGTGAAACTTAAATGAGTTGAGTTTATTTTGCTTGGTCAAATAAAGCGACACAATCCCACTGAACAGTCACCAAGCCGAAAACAGCTGAGCCGCGTTATAACGTTATGGACCGTAAAACAGCAAAGGGGACAGTTGGTTGATAATGCTCGAACGCGCTGCAGCTACACCGTATTGTAAAGCGTTATAAGATGGGCTCACACGAAAAGGAGGTTGGCGCATTGTGGGTAAACACAGCTAGGAAGAACGTTGATAGGAACAGTGGGCGGACCCCCAAAAAACTAACCACTCGTGTTAGGGAAAGTTGGTGGTGTTCGACAGCAAACAAAAGCACCGAAAAAAATTTTCGAACAGTTTCATGCGCCTCAAAGAAAAACACATATAAATTTGGAATATAATTGTATTCAAAGTTTTATAAAACCGTTAAAAAAATTGCAAGGCGACGTCAAAATTGCCCTTCTGGTTTTAGTCTGAGTTTATTACATGGAGGTAAGTTTGTTTGTTGCAATTAAGTTGCAAAAAGTTGATCAACTAGCAGTGCATGGTAACGATATGCTTGGTTTAAACCTTTGACTGCTATAACTACTATCTTTGTCCATAAGCATAATAATCTGATTCAACTTTTCAAAAACAGAACTTTGACAAAATAGCATTTTATAACTGATTCGGTATTGGCGTCGGAATTACATCGAATTTAAATAGAATCTTTCCTGGCAAAGAAAGCTACTATATTTTTTGGGCAATCAGTACCCTATTTATTCGATTGTAAGCCGCGGCTTTTGAAAATTTTAGCATCCAGTTTGGGCGGCTTACAATCTTACAGCTTTATTTCATACTGATTAATTTTACCCGCCTGTTTATTGATTCATTTTACGTTCAAAATTCTTTTGCATATGTTACCAAATTGTTTTGACAGTCCGGAATTGGGTCTAGCGATTTCGGGTGGCGGTATTATCTGCCAAATAAGTCCCAAAAGCCCTGCCAATCTGATCTATTCCCCGAGACTGTCTCCCCAATTCTGTAAACGGTCCAGAACCCTGCAGTAACGGCTCACCACGGAAGCCGGATCTACCTAACACTGGTTTGGCTAAAAGGGCGTCTCACAATTTATTATATTATATATTATTGCAATTCTCCAGTGGCGNCCTTAAAATACATAAGTGAACACGAATAACATAAACTCAATTAACATAAACAGATGAAAGAAACGTGTTGTTTAAAACAAATCCACCAGAAAATGTGCAGCGGCGGACACGTGAGATATTTTTGCCACACATATATAGACTTTATACGTCAACATAGTTTGTACAAGGCAATGTTTTTTGCATGGCCAAAATTTCGGCGAATAATTTTACGAAGTTACAACATAAAGAGAGCATAACGTCAAAATCGTAGCCTGACGTCACATCTGATTCTGTCGATTTGTTAAATTTATCGAAACTTAGCGCATAGCCATCATAAGCCAGTCAAACTTTATGTAGGCAAATGTTTAAAAAACTTCTTCGTTTAATTCACATACAGTATCTGAGTTTGATGAAATTCATGTTTGTTACATACTTCATTGCATTTTTTTAAGTTTCTGATGCTCAGTGCAACGTGGTTATAACCACGACAGACAGTCCGGTTGTGGAGTTCATTCAAACATCATGTGACAGTTACAACCTTCTATTCACTTCAACTCTTGGTTCCGCCAAAATGGTCGCCTATACACGATCAGTCGAGCTGGCAGCAGATAACTTTTGTGAGGTAAATTTCACTCCAAAAGTGCACAATAGCCTAAGTTTGCACTTAGTGTGGTTCATAAGAATCTTATTTTAGTTTACTATGCTGGGTTTGAGTGACTTCATATCGCTGCAACGTGTTTGCTTCCCACCGTTTTAAAACACTTTACTCTTACTTGGGACACCCCGAGACCCCGACAACCCTATGCCCCGCGGCTTCACGAGCCCGAGACCCCGAGACTTTGGGACTTATATATAAGTCCAATTTGAAACCCCAATGTCGTTTTTGTTATTCAGGTTTACGAGGGAACTGACAACACAGGCACTTTGGTCGGGATTTTGCAGGGAGGAGGTCCGTCTTTTCCTGTGGTCTTGACCGGCCCGAATGTCGTTATTCAATGTGTAACAAACTATACAACAGAAGAGGTGGTTTTAAGAATTATTCGAGGTAAGAAAATATATAGATTTACCTTAAAGTTGAGAAACGAGCGAAAAGTCAGGTCCGAATCAAGCAGCTTTCATTGCGTTCGTTCTGTTACATTTCAGCAAATTTGTGTGGGGAAGAAGTAACTGGACCAGTGTTTAATTTCATGTCTCCAAACTTTCCAAGCGACTACCCTAATTATCAAGTGTGCACATGGAATTTTCAACTCGATACCAGAAAGTCCTTGTTGTTTCAATTCTCAGCCTTTGACCTTGAATCCACCTATGATATGCTATTCGTAAGTCAATCATTACGTTCCAGTTCAAATAATGAGAGCTGTTTTTTTACCAATTGCTTTTAATTAAAAGGACTTTGTTTTTGACACACCATTTATTTGGGCCAGGGTCGCCAAGTAATGTTTGGAAACCGCCCAAAGCCTTGTGAAATCGAGTTTAGATCTGGTTGATCTCAAACAACTTAGTAACGAAATGTAGCCGATTCGGACAAGAAAACCGCCACCTTGAAATCTAAGCTTTCTAATAGTTTTGCATTAATTTATAATTTCCAATTTTTTAAATAGTTCAAGATAGACAATAATCGTGTGGAGGTACTTACTGGGTTGCTTCAAGCGTTTGAACATCGAGTTAACGCAACAAGTCTCACCGCTATGTTTCTCAGTGACAATAGTAGTCCAAAAATGGGGTTTAATGCAACAGTGGTCCTAGAAGGANAATCTGACGAGAAAATGGATCCCCCCCCCAATGGAGTTACGACCCACAGTTTGAAAACCACTCATTTAAAAGCAGTGTTGGAAGATTAAAATTACCAAATTCAGCCAAACTGGTCAGAACGGTAAATAATCCGCCGAATTTTAATTGTTATGGTTTAACTGCCTGTAGTAAGTTAGAGAATGACCACTGATTATGGTGTTCTTTTCTAGGGATGCAGCAAGCAATAGAATGCAGCGAAAAAGATTTGACCATAACGTGAGTATGTTGTATCGTTAGCTCCTAACAATAAAGTAATTAGCCCTTTCAAAATGAAAATAAAATTTCTCACGCTACATGATCGGCCAGCTACACGTTGTTACAAAAGGTGCTCATTTGTACTTTACCGGCTAAAATAACGTTACTATAGGGCGCACCTGCACAGCAAAAAATATGTTTTGTGGCATAAAACATACAAAATGTTTCGCTTAAGCCTTAAACTACATAAACGTTCACTGTGGCGCAAAAAGTCACGCCATATTTTGTAACTGTTGTGGAATGGTCGAGTAGGGTTAGTTTGGCTGAATGAAGGAATGCATAGCGACACAATTGCACTGAAACAAGCACCGAATCGGAAGCTCCGCAGCGTTAAAACGTCATAGAGCGCATAACAGTGCAGGGCACAATTGATGGATGAGCGCTAGATGAACTGCAGCTACATCGCGGCTATATAATGTTCAATATATAATAGCGATGCAAACATCTTACAGCATGGTACACATTTGAAATAATAGCAGCGCAACCTTATTCTTAGTCATTGTTTTCTCTCTTATTTTTAGTCGTATGGTTGTACAGTAGGTCTTAATATGTATTTCTTTAAGCATTTGCATTCATGTTGAACTTAATTTATATGCAAATAGCAAACACCTGATCTTCGCAGAGTCACGGATTATGAACAGATGACATTAGATTACGAACTCGGTGACACACTTTACATAGCATTGAACCGTGAAACTCCCCTTGTTCTACTCAATGACAGCTGCAAGGTCACTGGGTCAGATCCGGTGTTCGTGTTTGACATTGGCCAATGCGAAGCCTTCTACAAGGTGACAAGCAAAATATCAGTTGGCTAAACATATTACAAAAGCAAAACTAAAGTGCGATGATAAAAACTTCTCATTTGCAAGGTTAGAGCTATTACTAGTAAGTCAATTGAAGCCACTATACAAAGTTTCGACCTATAAGGTCAAATCAGATAGTTGGGTTTTTATCCTGTTACTTTTAATAAACTGAAGTACCATAATGTGCATAGTGTGCAGATTTTTGAAGCGTTAATGACTGTATTCTTTAAAGTTGCGAGTGGCTGTAGTAAATGTTTGATTGTAATCAACGGAAACAGCTTCTAAGTTTGTCTTTTTTACAGAATGAGAACGGAATGCTGTCGGTGTCTTTCCTGATCTGGAGATACCTAGCTCCAACCTCTGCTGTGATTCAACGCGACGTCCAAAATAAGCTCAATGTGACTTGTCTATTTGACTCGGAACTACTTCTCTCGTCATCCAACGTTCAACCAAAAGCCGGGTGAGAAACTGGAGCACAAAGCACACATTATGCCAAATAATAACATGACACATGTCATTCGACGTTGGAGCCCATGCCACATGCCACATGCCACATATGTTACATATCACAAGCACACAACATGCCAAATATAAACATGTCAAATGTCATTTAATGTGGATAAACATGTCATCACAAGCACACAACATGCGAAATATAAACATGTCAAATGTCATTTAATGTGGATAAACATGTCACACACACGCAGTGTCTTTGAAGCACATTGGTGAGGAAAATTTAGTTTGATTTTTAACGCTAGTCAGAAAACTCGAAACAAACAAACGGCAAAGACATCAATTTGAAATGACAAAATTCTTAGAAATATGTCCATACATTTTTTAACTGTTGAAACTTGTCACAGATCCGTTGACATTTTAGATCAAAATATCTTGACGGCGAAAGTACCAATATCTAATACATGTAAACTATTTGTAGATCCGCTGAAATTTCAGCTCAGAATACAGGAAACTTTGACGTCGCTCTAAATCTCTTTGCCAACGAACATTTCAACGAGAGCTTGCCCGGAGAAGTCACTGTGCCCAACTGCATTTTTGCTGATGTGAGACTGAATGACGTTTCTGTTAGCAACAATGACTATATTGTTCAGGTGCGTTGAATACAAAACGACTTTTGTGGAACAAAGAATTATCGATTAGAGCTTCCAGAACATTTTCCAGAACAGTCAAAGTTGTTCCTCACCCAATGTTTATAAAACGGGCTTCGTAATTTGGATGTGAACTCGCTAAAACTTTAATCCAATTTTCCATTTTCGCAGAATAGGGTGACTTTGTAGCTTTTAAATATTTCTACGTATAGATTGTAATTACAATTTTTGTGCACAGCTTGAAGAATGTTGGGCGACACGCGTTGAAAACTCTAGTGGTTTGCCGAACTACCCGGTTGTACAAAGCGGGTAGGCTATATATATAATTTCTAATATACTGGATTACCGTTTCAATTCTTTATTTCTTATCTTTCGTTCCCTAATCGTAACTGTGTCACAAATGTCAGGTGCGTTGCACCACCCAGTGGAGACGAGGCTGCCGACGCGAAGATGTTAATGCGAAATTACCAAGCCAACTTTGCAACTTTCAAGCTAATGAGCTTTGTGTGGACAAACTTCACCGATGCAGAACAGGGGGGGGGGGGGGGGGGGGGGGGGGGGGGGGGGGGGGGGGGGGGGGGGGGGGGGGGGGGGGGGGGGGGGGGGGGGGGGGGGGGGGGGGGGGGAATTTCAGCATATTTCGCTAAAAACAAAATATTGGACCTAAATGATGCACCGAGGTTTCGGTTGGCTGAAACATTCCAGGCGTATATGCCATTTTCCTATTTTTCGAGGAAGGACTTTTGAGGAAGGTTTGGTGCATCACTAATTGAGCTTACCAAGTTTTCAACGTTTTGATGTAGTAAAAACAAATATTTCCTTTTTAGGCAAATACTTTAGGACCCAAAATAACATACTTGGTATAAATTTCACAAACCAACAACAATAATCACTCGAAAACATAACATCTTAACGTTTTTACAGACATGTGGAGGTGTAGGACGACGATCTGTTGACAACATTGGACGCAACCAAAGACTTTCTGCAGGACCAGTTCACGGGGGGGGGGGGGGGGGGGGGGGGGGGGGGGGGGGGGGGGGGGGCTTGTGCAAGGTAACGCAATATATAAAATGCTTTTTAGCTCGTTTCGTAATTCTATGTAGGAAAGCGTTTTACGACACCCTTGGGATACGAAATATAGCTCCACTTTATGCGCCGTAAAAAATCTCTAAGTGAACTTTCTGCTCTTGTAACTTCTCCATAATCACTTCGGCTATTTGAAGAGTAGATTGGTATTGGATGGCTCAAAATCCATCGCTTTGTGGTAGTTAGCTTCAAACTCTATATATGGATCTCTATTGCAAGGAGATGTTTGGCGTTAAAACAATTCATAAGTTCATAAAACTCTTCATATACCCTTTATAATGCACGCCGTCAAAACCCTTCATAAGTTACATTTTTGCTTCTTTGTGGTTACCTCTCTTTAACTTTCCACTTGTAGTATGGAGATCTCTTAACCGACTTGAAATTCCTTTCCTTGCTGGACTAGCGTACTGTGATTTATAATTTGTCTAAGTTTGGTTGCAAAGAGCGGTGCTCATGTTCAATATGCCCTCACAATACCTTGATATCTGCGTTAAACATATTTTTTACAGACACCAAACAAGACAATGATGAAATAAATGAAGCAGCTGACAACATCTTGACACTTGTGATGTTTGTTCTTCTGGCTGCTGTAATTATCGGAGCTGGGTACTTTATATGGGTAAAATTGGCCCAAGATCCAAAGGCGAAACAAATTCGTCTGTAGATGAATTGTCATGTATTTTAAAAATCGTATTGTGTCCCTTTGTCAAAAATGCTTAATACGTGTGTATGAATTCTTAAAGAAAATAACTTTGCTGCATTTGTTTGCAATTTAAAATTTGATGCTTGAAAAAATTTGTAAATATTTTTCGACAATGAATGCTTTAATTAATTGCTTTGTGTTCAGAAACTTACTTTGTCGAAGTATTTCATCGTGTCTGTAATTTTAATGCAATATAGTCAAGCTTAATTCATTTTGTGTCTGTTATTTAGGTTTGGAGTTTTCGGGCAATTAGAAAACATTAATATGGATTTTAATTCAACTATCTTCCTAATTTAACAAAAATTATGGTGTGAAACTTGAATTCTTTTTCTCACAGTGGTAATCGGTCAGGAAATTAAGTACCAACTTGAAAGCAAAATTCCGAAACTCGGCCTAATATTCAGTTTAATTAAGGCCTACATTAGGCCCGAAAGGCTTACCAAAGCAGGCTACTATTAGGACATAAATGTGGTCGATTTAAAAGTCTGTCCACGTCTAGCCTGCTTAGGGGGGGGGGGTTGATTATGTTTGGAGTATTTGGGCATTTAGAAAAGGTTAAATTGAATTTTAATTCAACTACCGTTGAAAGCAATTCCCAAACTCTGCACAATATTCAGTTTAATTAAAGCCGGAATTAGGCCACAAAGGTTTACCAAACCATCATTAAGACATAAATGTGGTCGATTTAAAAGTCTGTCCACGTCTAGCCTGCTTATATTTTCACTTAGGTCTAAACTTGAACCCTTTTATCTATTGTTTGTTTTCAAAATTAATCTAAGTTATAACACAAATAACATGAGCGACATCAAGCAGTTCACATTCACATTGTGTCTTTAGCTCTTTTGTTCTCTTAATACTAATCTTCTTTTCGGTTTGAAATCACAGTTGATCCAGAATATCTACATAAAATTTTTAGTTTTTATTAAGATTGATAATTTATGATCTGTGAAAAAAACAGGTTCCACAGAAAATGTTTTTTTTTTTTTTTTCACGGGGTTCGAACCCAGGAACTACCCGGGGACGAATCCCGATCAGGTTTTTTATGTCTGTATGTGGGTCAGGCGCGCCAGGCCATTCGGCCAAGTTCCTGCCCTCCACAGAAAATGTTAATCCTTTCTCTTCAGCGTGTACGCCTTAGCACCACTTAGCGGTCGCAGTATTTTAGGCAGTTTTTCGCTGACTGAAACTCAAAACCTTAAGAAACATAATGCTTGATTTGATGTACTTCTGTAGATATTGAATTACCTAAAACTATATTAGTGAATTACCATCAATGTATCAAACAAAATAATGACTGCAAAATCTAGTTTACTATACAACGTGCTACAAGTTATAACTTAGATTTTGTGTCTTATTTGTAACTCGACGCGACTCAAGACATTGGTCTGTTGCGTATATGGGCAAAATGATACTTAGATTTATTTAAGTCTTGCTTATTTATGTGATATAAAATAACGATAGCATTTAACTGAAGGGCTTCCTTTCTCTAACAATCCTATCCTATTACAAAATAGTGTCTTATACTTCTAACTAAAACCCAAGAGGGGGGGGGGGGGGGGGGGGGGGGGGGGGGGGGGGGGGGGGGGGGGGGGGGGGGGGGGGGGGGGGGGGGGGGGGGGGGGGGGGGGGGGGGGGGGGGGGGCAAGCTGCAGTAAACTATGCTCTGGATCATATTGTTTTGTGTGTTTTTCCTCGATTTAGTACATGGAGGTGGTTAAAGATTTAAATGTTAAAAAATAATTTAACAGATTTTTCTAACACACTAGAGTGCCGTTAGTTGTCTACAGCAGCTGCACTGATGGAACATTATAGGTTGTAACAGTAAGCACTGTCTGCAGTTTGCTTCAAAGAAGTTGGACTATAGAGCGCTGACGACATATGTAACTTAGGAATACGGGTTTAAAAAGTTAAATAGAGAGGCATCGTTGTAGAACACGGGACGAAACTGTATTGGTCCGGTTTATTTACAAAATTATATATAACTTAGATTAATGTGATTATTTGATTCAACACAGCTCCCTAAAAGAACGACTCACGTGATA
>QLIY01002855.1:0-15700 GCA_003260075.1 Phallusia mammillata | reverse complement strand
AAATACAGTCGTTGTGTGTTAAAATTGGTTCCGCTTTACTACCCCAGGACGTAATTGTCACCAACACTATAACATTGAAGATATTTTAAGCTTGTTAATATGAAATAAACGAAGTCCGTTTTGATAACACAAAAAGTTAGTCCAAACTTTTATGTAACTCGTTCGGCCTCTGCTGATGATCACTTCGCGATCTCTGCAGCAATGTAAAAACTTCAATAACTACAAAACCATACATGCCGCAAACTAGGCTGATGAACCAAACTTCGATGCAACGTTGCACAGTTTGCAAACTACCCACAGTACATATAAGTACAAAAGTTAATATAAATCACTTTATCCCTTTCCTTCTTCACAATTCCTTCTTTCAACCAATTTTGCGCTTCTTCAGTCGACATCAAGCACTTGCAGCCAAATTTGTAGCAAACTGCAAACCGCCATTTTGATTATCGCGTCACGACTGGTTGCTCAGCAAAGTCCCTTTTTTCCCTCTTGCCGAAAATTTGAAATCTCGTTTCCCCCCCCCCCCACACGTTGATTGCAAGATGTGAAATACCTGATAGAACAACAATGTTGTGACAATTAGCCTATAATAAAAAGCAGTAATTACCTTTTTTAAACGATCAGGAGTTAATACTGCGTTGGTGTGAATAAATGTACTGTGTACTACGTTAAAATTTGATTGCTTTTCATAGATGGCCACTTCTTAACAAACACACAATATCGAGAATATGAGATTTCAACACAAACTTAATTGCGGTTACCCCCCCCCCCTTCTTAACAAACACACAATATCGAGAATATGAGATTTCAACACAAACTCACTTGCAATTAAAGAAAGACTCCCAGCATGTTGCTTAAACTTTTGTTTCAGCTTTATTCTAGTTTAAATCCATGCAGATTGCTTTCAAACAAGAACGAGGTAAAATGCGATTGACTGCAAATGGCGTAGGCAACCGAAATTTTGGGAGGGGCCGAATATTTTGTTGTCCAAAACCGTTTTTTTTTTGCTGGGGTGAGTTTTACTCTTGATTTTTTAAACTGGAGTTCGAAGTGTCCACCAAATGATTTATTGACTTGTTTCAATTCTCTACAAATAGAAATATATCTGGACTTCGGCTTTCAATGTGAAATTTGTCAATTTATATATTCCATTTGATAATAATTTAGTGCGTTGGGATTTAAGGTTAGACAGGGGCGCAATCTGCAAATATTGGTCCGAGATAAGAAAACAATTGTACGACAAAGTGGCGCATTAGATACTGCAAAACTCTAAATTAACACAAGCACCAGACACCCTGTAATATCCAAAGGCAAGCGACCTCGTCCGATGTGCTCAGTAGCGCCACCGCCTGTCTGGTGTTATTTCCGTATAAATCGGGTTGATAACGTTGTTCAATTCTGAATGTGTTATATTCTGTCCTTAGCCCTTAAGTCGTGCACTGCTGCAGTTTTTGGCAGCAATTTGTAATTAGCTCATTTCCTTTTCAGAATGGGCTGGGTCGACATCGACGGAATAGAGCATGTTCTATTTTCTTCTAACGTACACATGCGGTTGTCGATCCAGTGCCAGTGTTCACACACATATAGTTCGGCGTTTGTTGGAGTGGTTGTTTTGCTCAATACTAATGGAAGAATTGCATTAAAGACCGAAATAATTTGTCAAAAAATACTACAGACTTCTAATTACTTGGAAATGGAACACAGAAGAATGTAACGAAGAACAACGAGATACGAAAAAATGAATAGTTTGAATAACAATGGACCCCCCCCCCTAAATCGGGTTGATAACGTTGTTCAATTCTGAATGTGTTATATTCTGTCCTTAGCCCTTAAGTCGTGCACTGCTGCAGTTTTTGGCAGCAATTTGTAATTAGCTCATTTCCTTTTCAGAATGGGCTGGGTCGACATCGACGGAATAGAGCATGTTCTATTTTCTTCTAACGTACACATGCGGTTGTCGATCCAGTGCCAGTGTTCACACACATATAGTTCGGCGTTTGTTGGAGTGGTTGTTTTGCTCAATACTAANGCCAGTGTTAACACACATATAGTTCGGCGTTTGTTGAAATAGATTTTTTGCTTAATACTAATGGAAGAACAGCATTAAAGACAGAAGTAATACGCCAAAAAATACTACAGATTTCTAATTTATTTGGAAATGGAACACAGAAGAATGTAACGAAGAACAACGAGATACGAAAAAATGAATAGTTTGAATAACAATGGAATTCCGGAAAACAGGCAGAAAACAGTTCTTAACTTTGGATCTCTGGCAGTTGGTTCATCCTTCTGCTGCAAACATTTAACACTAAATTGCAATTATAAAGAAATTTAATTTTTTCATTTTACAGCTTTAATTGTTTTTAACAAAACAAATGTTTGGGAAGGAAAAATAAATTTAACCACTTTCATAGAAACCTGCTTTGTACAAAATACATAAATCTCATTATTGCCTGGGATTCATTTCGAATTGAGTTTGGTTTGACAGGTAATTTACTTAGTTTCCAAACAATAAAGTTTCTCCACTGGTTATAAAAAATGTTTTAAATCCCCCCCCCCCCCCCCCCCCCCCCCCCCCCCCCCCCCCCCCCCCGTTATGTATATCTTGCTTCCTAAATACACATTTGTGAAATATGTGACTTTTCCACTTCTCGTGCTGGCAATTTGTGGAGGTTCGGCAGCGGCGCTCGTCCTCATCGTCTTGGCGAGCTGTTGCCTTTGGAAGTTTTATCAAAAACCTTTACCACATCTTCGGCAAATCAACAGAAGTCAACTACTAAAATCGGTTTGGCATTTCTTATTGTTCTAAAAAACAGCGTTAGGGCTTGTTTGCAGCCCTCCTGTTTTCGATTCAGACCCGAACCGGAATATTTGGCAGTTTGGCTGAATAAATTCGGTCGATTCATTTGTGACGTCACACAAAGTTGTACGCTACGGTTTTAAAATGTTTTGTTTGCAGGAAAACAGTTGTGGTTTGTGTGCAGTGGTGTAAAATATAGCTTTTTTAAAAGAATTAAAGTGGTGACAGTTATTGGGTAGCTTTTTTGTTCGTTTAACGAACAGTTCGTAAAAATTGCTGAATAAATTTCACCACCGAGACTTCGGAACATCGATACACTTAAAACTCTAAACCAGTGTTTCTCAAACTTATACGGATCGCGTACCACCTGACAACTTTTTCTATCGCGGCGTACCACCTAAACCAGTGGTTTCTAACCATTTTGTAGTCACGGACCCCTTTCATAAATTTAAAGTCTGCGCCGCAACGTAATTTCCAACAGGTGGGTCTTTTTATGTTTNCCAACAGGTCTTTTTATGTTTCTCGTTTCTTGCATTATACTTTATTATGCTTTTAAAGCATTTTCATTCACCTTCACAGTCCTTTAATTTCTAAGAAGTTTCTGTATTGTAGCGGCCAAACAAATTGATACATTTTCTGGTATATTTATTTACCTTGACACAACACGAGACTGTCCCAGAACACAAGTATCACCCAAACCAGGGCTGATCAGTTGGGTCAGTTGAGGTGCAATTTTAAATTTGACTTAAATTAGGTATCACAGAAATCTACTCGCGTACCACCTAAAAAGTTCCGGCGTACCACTAGTGGTACGCGTACCACAGTTTGAGAACCACTGCTCTAAACGGTTAAAACAAAACAAGAATTTTTAAGCCGGTTTACTCTGAAGCAAAAGTCATATTTCTATGTTTTTGTATGTTTAAAGCTATTAAATGGAAAGAAAATCATAGGGTTGGGGTTGTTGTTTTTTCCCTGGAACATTCCAGTTTCAAACCAGGCCGGATTATTCCGCCTACCGAATCTCCAAACCGGTTTAAATCTATTTAATCCTATTTTGTTTGGGGTCGAATATTCAAATCAGGTAGTGGTGAACAATTTTTTGTATTCTGTAATACTTTTGGTTTGTTTATTGGCTGCTAAGTTACAGAATAAATTGTGAATTTAAATGATCGCATTCCTTAGTGGTGCCAACTTGATTTAATGTTCGCACACCACACATATGTTGTTGTGAAATGAAACATAAAATGTCAAGTTTCACTCAGGACAGGAAAGGTGGTCCCCCCCCCCCCCCCCCCCCCCCCCCCCCCCCCCCCCCCCCCCCCCCCCCCCCCCCCCCCCCCCCCCCCCCCCCCCCCCCCCCCCCCCCCCCCCCTTTTTCAGCTTAAAAAAACAGTTAAAAGTTGCTTATTTTGGTTTCAAAACATTGATATTCATGAGCCATTAAATTGATATTCAGGGAACAAGCTGCACTTCTCGTCTTATGGGACCTGTCGATCTGCACAACATTATGAACACAAAACTTACACACAACTATTGGTTTGGCTTATCAGTATTGCACAGTCAGGTATTTCTACATTTCCTGTTTATCACGTCGTTTCCACTATTTTGTGCTTCCATGTTATTGTTCAAATTACTGTTTCTGTCACGTGCTCCCTGATGAATGGTTTGTCGAAACGTCACAAAGAAAATATTGATTTGATCAGAGCTTGTAATCATGATTCGGCAAACTTATAAAATATGCACAGAATAAAGTTTTTATTTGTAGAGGCCCCTCCCCGCCTCCACATGTGACGACCGGCCGAGAAAAGAAACTATCATGTCATATCGATCATAAAAATCGTTACAAAAGAACAACACAGACAGGCACTAACACAAAATTTTTAAGCCAAGTAGTCACATTCATATGCCTTGTATGCCCCAAAATTTTTAAGCCAAGTAGTCACATTCATATGCCCAGATAAACACGACAAGTGGAGAGTTAAGACGGTATAGATTACTAGGTAGGTCGGGTCCCTTGCTAGTTATGTCAGCGGGAACGCAGGAAACATTTCATAAAATAAGACAATATTTGCAGAATAAAGAAAACGTTTCAACACAATATGCACAGATATACAATGCAGAAATGCTACGCCAAACATAAAAACATGAGAATACACATTACATATAGAGGACATAATTTGTTGAAACAATTTAGGAAACTTAAAGGTAGAAACGCCACTAGATGGTGTGCGAGATACATTTAGTGGCAAATTTAG
Organism: Phallusia mammillata; assembly: GCA_003260075.1. Classification (NCBI taxonomy): domain Eukaryota; kingdom Metazoa; phylum Chordata; class Ascidiacea; order Phlebobranchia; family Ascidiidae; genus Phallusia; species Phallusia mammillata. The sequence continues at coordinate 10,645 of QLIY01002855.1, read as the reverse complement.
AGGTTTTACAACAAATACAGATGTCTAAGGAAAGTTTCAACTTGTTTTATTACCGTGTCACATAATTTGGTTTCCTTTGAAATGTTAGAAACACGTTTCATGGCTTGGGTCTCAGACAAGTAAGTTAGGTTTAAAGTTTTACCTCAACACAAAATTTGACATTTGCAATAAACTTTCAAATGAAAAAACGAAAACGTATTGTTGCGTGGAAATCAGATGGCCAACCCCTAGTGACGTCACTAAAGAACAGCATGGCGAACGACAGCAAAAGTTAAAATAAAAACGCAATCGGTTACAACATTAAACGCCACTGGTATTTGCAAAACACAAATCATAATGCTGTCACGCACTAAAAATGTTTTCCAATAACAAAGAATATTTTAAAAATGTTATGTCCAATTCATTCTCATAACACAGGTACAGAAACATTTATTTCTAGGTTAATATGTCGGATTTCTTACTTAGTTTTATAACGTTATAATCACAATCAGTGGTTAACATAGTCGCCGAACTTTATGCCAGGGTACTCAACCGATGTGAATTACAAAACTTTAATGTTGTCATCTTTGAAAAAAGTTCTGTGCAGCAAAAAAAGCCTCTGTCATAAACCTCACTAATATAAAGCATGGATTAAATGGCAGAATGTCAAAATTTAACTATTCAGTCATGCACAAAGATGACAACAACGATTGTAGAATAATGGTTTAAATTTATATGGTTGCAATTTAAAAAATAAAACTGTTAGTATTTGATGTCGTTTGAGTTCGCGTTTTGCGACAGTTGATGCAAAAAATTGGTTAGGATTTCTTACTAAGTTTCATAACGTTATAATCACAACGATTGTAGAAAGATGGTTTACATTCATGTATTGAATATTAAAAAAATAAACTTAAAAAAATATAATAAACGTATTTGGTTGTCATTTGTGTTATTTTTTTATAACACTGTAAATGCACTGCAGGCTTTGCAGCAGTTTATGCATGAAATCCGTTTGACACAAAAAGTCACTTAGTTTCGGGATTTTTACATTGATGCAAAATGCCTTGCACACACTCATGTTCGGCGCCTATGTTTGTCAGTGTTAAGCGCAGATAAAACATGACAGATGATAATCGTCAGGAAAAGATACTGACCCAGACAGTGGATAATAATGGCTTATTCCATCGGACGTTCAGGCAATGACCAATGCCATCATTAGTGATGAAATAATGTCACATTGTTCCATTGTCTGGTCAAGTATTTATTGTAAGGATTGTTGCACAGATTAAGTTTGTTTAGGATTGTTGTGGAAGCAAATGTCCAGGTTTAACTTCAGATTTAAAACTCGACTTTTCCTCGCGACTTTGATCTGATGAGATTCTTCCCTGCTTTTGTGAAGCGATTGCCCCAAACATTCAACACATTGATTTTGTGTGCACATCCTGCCAATGACTCAGCACTTTCATCTCTCAGCTCGTTGAAAGTTAGATCAAGAAGTTCCATCTGAAAAAGAATAAGTTGAACGCAAGTCACAAGAATTAATTGCAAATCAAGTATGTTGTAATAAATAAAACAATATGACTTCATACTACAAATTGTTTTGGCACGGAAAGGGGATGTCACGTGATGTGAAGTGTAAAAAATATATTTGAGGAAAACCTGGGCAAAATAATTAACGCTAAAAGATAAAATTAACCAACAAACAACTACTTATGTGTAGATTTGCTCGGGTTGTTTGTAATCACATGAAAATCACCAAGTAGGATTAAGATGCCTTAAAAGGACTCGTTGACCCAATAAGTACTATTTTTTTCATTTATCTTACAGAATGCATAAAATTGTTGACAGTAACTAATAAAATATATGGTGTGAGTAAATAAAAAACACCACACCACTTTATTGTATCAACAGTCACAAAGTAAGTTAACTAAGTGAGCATTTTTGGTCTTATAACGTTGTGTTTTGTATAACTTACAATTACGCGTCAGGTGCGAAACATCAAGCTGTTATGAGTGGAACACTTGTTGAACCAAACGCGCCACAAAACTAATACCTCTATATTTTGCTGATGCAATGAAATTTGGGTTTGTTGCTGTAGCGTAGGGGTGCACAACATGCGGCCGCGGCGACGAATTTATAACACCTTGAAAATGTGCATTAAAACATATGTACTTGCGGCCGTAAATTGACTAAAACTGGTTTGCTGGACATTTGGTCTTAACGATCTAAATGGATATTGTGTGAATAAATGAATATTAACATCATACAGTAGCAGGATTTTTGGTATGCTTATTTTTTATTATTATTATTTTACGACAATCAGACGACAGTCCGGAAACTGAAAACTGTTCTTTGTCGTGTCACCATACGAGAAATAAACGTATTTTCAGATAAAGGATAGACGACAATAATAGTAAACAAAAGAAGAAAAGCGAACGAACGAAGCTAAATGTCAATAAAACGGCAGCAGAAATCAAAATCTATTACATGTACGCAAATATTCATGAACAGCAGGGAATAATGACAGTGTGTAAGCGTCCGTTAAATCAGGATGACCAAATACTAATAAATGTCCCAAGAGGAAGATTGGAAAGAATTAATTCGTTAAACTTAAGCGTTTTCTGTCAGAATATTCGAAACAGTACAGAGCAAAATTGTGCGATGACGGACCAATAGTGGACAATAGAGAAACAAATGTTGAGTGGTTTCTACGGCCTGACATGCACAAGGACGAAAGTGCCTAGGATTGATACTGAGTGGGCTATTGTTAAGTCGAAGCATGCAATGAAGGGCAGTTGTCCTCAGGCAAGAGCCATACAGATGCAAGGTTCTGACCCGGTGCGTAAGAAAAAGTTTTTTAACCTTATTTTTAAAAACTAAAACAGATTTTATCAATCGGATTTCTTTTGGAAGTTCATTCCATAAGCGGATAGTTTTGGGAAAAAATGAGTTGAATTTGGTATTCCTGCGGCACGCAATGGAATAGATTTTTAGGGGGTTACTCAAGTCATGTTTTACTGAATTTTGTATTCAGGAATGCAGTTTTGTAAATATGATGGTCCTATACGATTGAGAATTTTGTGAAATTGAACGAGAGAGTAGACGTTGCGACGAACACGGAGGGGTGTCAAACCAAGGTCCTGTAATATTTTATTATACGAGGTTGTCCTCATACACCCTAAAATTAGTTTAGCCGATTGGTGTTGCACATTTTCTAGTAATTAACAGTCAGAGAGGTTGCAGTTATCAAATACAATATCGCCATATTCAAGTGTAGGAAGAATGATATGCCGGGAGACTATGTTAGATACTTTGCGCAATCGGTTAACTTTGATTTGTGCTTCGTGGCATATGTAGCGAATGTGGTCGTGTCAAGGAAGTGTTGGTGTAAATACAAGGCCTAAATACGTATGTGCACGGGTTTCAGGCAGAGCTACACCTTCGAATAAAATTGGAGGAAAACTTGAACTTTTACAAAGCGATAGTTCTTTAGATTTGGAGGGATTAAAGTTATTTGCCCAAGGAGAAGTCCATTTGTCGAAGTGGTTGAGATCTCGCTGTAAAATTTTTTGAAGTTGATTTGGAGATTTATCCAAATAATAAAGGGGAGTGTCGTCAGCAAAACGTGAAATGTTAGAGGTTAAGTTATTGGAGATGTCATTAACATACATCATGAAAAGCAAAAGACTTAAAATTGAACCTTGTGGGATCGCGGCATTAGTAGGCTGTAAGATTGAAAGATTGTTGTTAAGGCGAACTTGTTGTACACAACCAGTTAAGTAAGATTTTAGTAGAGTTGAGTTGAGTTTAGTTCGCTTGGTGAAAGAAAACATAGCGACATAATAGATCTAAAACAATCACCAAGCCTGAAATAGCCCCCCCCCCCCATTTTTATTGGAATTTCATCAAAACCACAGGACAGTTTTGGTTTCATGCATTGTATGACTTTTTCAAGTTCACCAGGACAGGTGGGGTAGAAGAACTTGGAATTGGGACAGTCTTTTTTCAGGTAAGAATCAAATTGTTTTGTGGGTGGTTCTAGTTTTAAAGCTAGATCCTTTGCCACTGTGCCGAAGTATTGATTAAAATAATTTGCTATGGTGGGAGAGTCAGTTGTGCTGCATTTATCAATTAATATGGGACTGGATGACTTTTCCTTTGCCCTACCTAGTAGTTTATTAATTGTGGCCCAAGTCCTTTTGGTGTTCTGTTTCATGCTGGTAAATATTGTGTGGAAGTAGTGCTGTTTTTTTTAGATAACATGTGATTGTATGTGTTTCGGATTTTATTGTATTTTTTTTTCTGCAATCTGTCTTTTTATTCAAATACTTTTTATATGACTTTTGCTTTAAAATTTGTAAATTTTGTAGTTCTTTATCAAACCAACATTGTTTTTTAGAAACAGGTTTTGATGATGTCAATGGAAAACAGTTTTCAAATGGCTGATGAATTAAATCCATTAAAGAACTGTAAGTCTGGTTTAAGTCATTATGGGTTGTGACCTGTGAACATCAGTTTCAATCAGAAGTAGTTTAAACTGATTGATGTTTTTATGACAGAAGTTTCTTTGATGTTGCACAGTATTACTGTTTGTTGTTTTGACATCAGTGTGTACTATAACAGGTAGATGATCCGATACAGAGTCTAGTCCCCCCCCCCCCCCCCCCCCCCCCCCCCCCCCCCAAACACGATCAAAAGCTTTGGAGATATCAAGAAAAACTATTCGACGATTAATGCCTTCGTCACGACAAGCGTGAATAATGTGGGTTGTGTGAAGCAGATTGGTGATGGTTGAATGATGTTTGCGAAATCCGGAATTGTTGAGGTTCAGAAGTTTATTTGATTCCAAATAAATAATCATGTGTTTGTGGAGACTTTTTTCAAAAACTTTTGATAGAGAGGGTAGGATCGAAATTGGTCGATAATTTTTTACATCATGTTTTGGTCCAGATTTATGCAGTGGGATTATTGTAGCTTTTTTCCACTCTGACGGAAAGATACCCACGGATATAATATAATTAAATAAATAGCTGAATGGCGTTGCCAGGGATTCTGCACATTGTTTTAGAATGTGATTATGAAGATTTAGCGGATCAGAAGATTTACTAGAGTCAAGTTTACGTAATACGCGGTTAACATTAAACGGGGTAATGTCAAGAGAAGGTATGGATAGGTTAAGCTGGCTGGAAGGAGGAAAAGACAGTGAAAGCAGATTTGAAGGGAGTGTGCAAATGCAGGCGAAATGTTGATTTACGAGATTTGCTCTTCGAAGTCATTTACATACGTTAATCCGTTATGAACAAGGCTTGGCATACTTTTGTTGTTGCAGGTATCTTCGCCGGTTTTCAGGATTTTGCGTGTGAGCGACCAAAACCTCTAAGAAGAAGGTTTGGAATAGCAGGCCCCCCCCCCTTGTTGCAGGTATCTTCGCCGGTTTTCAGGATTTTGCGTGTGAGCGACTAAAACCTCTAAGAAGAAGGTTTGGAATAGCAGACTTCGTTAACAATATGCGCATGATATTTAGCTTTTCCATGGCTTACATTTCGTTGTTAGCCTAATAGATCGGAGTGGAATATACGTTTTACATGTCTGGTTAACAACATTTGCAATGTTGTTTAGGGCCATGTCAACAGAGGATGAGCTTGCAACCAAATCATCCCATGGATACGCGATTAAAATATTGTTTAGAGATTCAAAATCACTATTGGCGAAAATCCATTTGTAAAACACGTGTTTGGGGAGAGCGCCACGAGATACGTTAAGTATAACATAAATGGCACAGTGATCCAAATTTGCAAGTGGTGGTAGTACCCCCAGATGACAATACGCACTCTTTACTAAAATCGTGCGTTTACTAAAATCCAGTCTAGAATGTTACTAAATCTGGTTGGTTGGTCTATTAGTTGCGTAAAACCACGTTGAGTCACAGAAGCATACAATGCAGAATTAAAGATAGTTGCGTGGGGCTCATTAAAATCGCCTACAATAATAACGCATTTGGTGGTTTGCTGTAACAAATCAATTGTAGAACATAATTTTGCGGAAAAAAGATCGTTAGAGGTTTTGTTACAATTGGGAGGTTGGTATCCAACGTAAATTATTATTGGTCGACAATCGGGAACCATGGTAATTTCCACCCACATCAACTCGCAATCGTCAGACTCGTGATCAACACCCTGCCACCGTGCCTATTTCTGTCCTTTCCAAAGGGAAACTGAAAACCGTCAATGATCAGACGTTCGTTAGAAACACTTAAATCTAGCCATGTTTCTGTCACGCAGACAATGTCGAAACCACGATTTAATGCTATAAAATGCAGTTCATCTAGTTTGGAAGAACTGTTATGAACGAAAATGCTTCGAGCATTGATGTGAAAAAGCGCTAGACCATCACCAGGTCGATCCATTTAAACAACATAAATAACTAAAAATCAACTTCAACTTCTTACCATTAACAAAAAGACAGAGAAAAAATCTTTCTTTTGTCCCACTTCTCGACCTACTTGATAACTATTGGGGGTGGTTTAGATAAATCTTTGTCTTCACTGATTGTTGACGCACGATGCAGCAGGCGGTGAATATTGCAAAACTGTATATTAGCAAGTTCAGAGGAAGAATACTGCATTTTTTCCGTTAGGAACGTTCTTAAGACTTGTTCGGTTTGGTCACGTGACTCAGCAGATAGCAATTGAGGTATGCCATGAAACAGCAGGTTAAATTCTTTGGAACGCATTTCGTCCATAACGTACTTTTGATTCAATTGAACCTCAGTTTTCTTCAGGTGAGTTTCAAGCGAAGCTACTTTGCCCTCGAGCTCATCAATTTGATGTTGTGCAACCTCGAGGCTTGTTTCTGCCTCACAGACGCGTTCCCTCAGGTCGTTTTCGATTGAGGTCAAGCGCCTGTCTATGGATTGCATAAGGTTAAAAACGTCTCGTAATGTTGGTTCACCTGCATCACTTGTTTCAGTATTAGTCATTCCATGGCTGCCTCTGATAGAAATATTTTTCATATTTGCCTGAAGGATATATTAATTTGATCGCTACAGGAGATCTGACTTGTTATAACAGCTAAAAACTCATCGAAATAGACAGTTGAAAACAGAATTTTATAGCGACAACAGCAGCTCCAAAAACACGTCCGTCCAGCACGGTGACAACAAGAGAAAGTAAACAAACTGTTTTAAAATTTAGTATCTCTCAGTTACATTAAATATTATTAGGTATGTTAGTAACTCATTCGTGCAAATTATCATAATCTACCCTGTTCTTTCAATAAAGAAAAAAAGAAAAAACGCGAATCTCGCAAATTTTTCATAAAATTTGCTGGGTAAAAGGAATAGGTATGTGGCACTATGCTTTAAAAATTTCTCTCTAAGTTGATAGCTTGCAAACTACAGGAGTCGATTAAATTGAACCGACTAACACCGTAAACATACGACGTGACGTAATTGCGAAATATTCGTCACTACCGACCTAAAGTGCAACAACGAAACGTAAAGAGAAAAGAATAATAAAGACTTAAGACTTGAAGTTGATTATTTAGTTGAAAAATAGGTCAAACTGCTTTGCGTCGGAAAAAAATTGAGTTAATCAACTGAACAAAAACAAATGTACATGAGTGCTTTCGCGAATCACTTGTTGGCGTATATTGTGATAACCCTTTCAAGTTTTGCATTTTGACATCGCCTTTTTAGTGTAACATCTCCGTAACTGATACACGTAGGCGTTGTGGGGTGTTGGACCAACTTGCATTAAAAAATACTGTCTGTTATTAAATAAAGATTTCTTCCCCTTTTCGTCATCGATGTGTCGTTTCATTTTATTAGCAGATACAATTTCAATTTGGATAAATTATCAACCGATTGATTCAATTGTGATGACAGATTTAAATTCTGCCCAACAAAGGGATACTTGCGTGACAATCTTTATCTATTATATTAAAAATCTTTCGCACCCAGGATAAAAAAGTTAAAATCGTCTGTTCTCAGTAAAAAAGTTTTTTTTTGATTCAACTTTTTTTTTCAAATCAGATCGTTGTAGGAGAGGTCGAGTCTCATCAGCTAATTTATGGCAGCAAAAATTATTTTATTTATTGTAGTGACAAATACTGGTAAGTAAAAATAGACAACATAACTTCGGATTACGCCTTGTTGTAAATGTTTGGCATATGTTATGGGAAATTTTAGTGTTGATTGTTGGGACAAAATTCAGAACTTTACAGTTGATTTTATTTTAATAAATTTAATTGTGAAGACAGATTTATATTGTGACGCAACTAAGGTACACTTGCATGACAATCACCACCTTTAACATTTAAAAATTTTTCGCACCCAAGACCACTATTTTAAAAAGTCGGTTGTTAGTACAAAAGTACCTGTAAAAAACATTTACATGCTTATAAAAATGCAACTTTTTTAAATAAAATGAGTTTTAACTATTCCGGTTGCAACGTTTGTCATTATATAAAATCTAGTATATCACTCAGATCGAAATTCAACAATTTTACCGGCTTTGTTAGCTTTTTCACTCCTTCGCAGAGTTTTTTGACGCCTTCACTTCCGATCTCACATTCATACAGTATAAGTTGTTCCATGTTGTGAAGGCAAGGGCCCAGTGAAGCTGCTCCCGTGTTGCCGATCTTGTTGAAGGAGAGGTCGAGCTTCTTCAGCTGATTTTAATGCAACAAATATTATCAGATTTATCGTAGTTACCAATACAAGTAATTAGATATAGACAAGACAACTTCAGATTACGCCTTGTTATAAATTCTACGACTTTTAAACGCATTATTTCTGTTCTATTTTATTCACACAACGTATATTTCAACACTTTTACCGGCTTTGTTAGCTTTTTCACTCCTTCGCAGAGTTTTTTGACGCCTTTATTTCCGATCTCACATTTCCACAGTATAAGTTGTTCCACGTTGTGAAGGCAAGGATCCAGCGAAGCTGCGCCCGTGTTTCCGATCTCGTTGTCGCAGAAATCGAGTTTCGTAAGCTGATTTTATTGCAACAAATATTATCACTTTTATCGTAGCCACAAATGTAAGTAAAAAAAACAGACATCAAATGTTCGTTTTACGCCCTAAAATGTTGAAAAATAAACTCATCTTTAACTTAACTCAATATAATTATTTTCAAACGATTTACAGCAGGGCATTTGCGTAGCAATGGTTGTTGTATGCACATTTCTGACTGGACGTTTTTATTGCTTTGCGTGCAAAAGGCAAACAGCATGCAACCACATAAGTGTTAAAGATGTCATAAAACCCCCCCCCCCACATTTCTGACTGGACGTTTTTATTGCTTTGCGTGCAAAAGGCAAACAAGTTATCGACCTAATGTATGACAGCATGCAACCACATAAGTGTTAAAGATGTCATAAAATTCATTCACAAGGCATGTATTCGTTGCAAGGTAGAAAGTTTAATTCAGGTCAAATAACAGATTTGGTTTTCTTCGGGATCGAAACAAAATTTCGGGTTTGCACTGCCTGATTCGGCCGAATTCGAAACCTGTTTACAACTGTGTCCTAAACCTAAAAATTAAGTTTGGATTGACGCGTTAACTCCCTGACCTTGTTTTAAAGATAACATTTTCCATCAAACCTTGTGCGTGTGGCGGGGACAATATCTGTCAAATAAAGTTGTTGCAAACAAATTCAACCCTCCTGTTACGTGGTGAAACAAACAGAAACTTCATGCTGTAAGAATGAACAAGGGAATATTTATAGACTGACACGTGCGACAGGATAGCTAGGCGGTGGTGCATTGCCAACTTAAATTATGATTTATTTGTACGCGTAAATATCAATCAATATGCAAAGATTTAAAGCGACAACCAATACACAGAGGGCGATAATATTTTGCTACAGACATGTAACAATGATCGGAAACCGATTCACATGGTCTGATGCGTCACTTGTAATAATTGCATACGAATATTGTTCTTTTTTATTGTATTCTGCACAAATACTGCTTTATGTAGTTTCCCTACTATTAGGTTGTGTTTTGATTTCCAATAATTTTCTTTTGTACGTATTTAGATGTATTTCACTGCATTTGTTCTTGCTCTTATACTTTGCACAATTTCACTTTGTTTTCCACGCCTTCTTTGTTTATAGTTAACCTTATAATTATTCAATAAATATAGCTACTTTTACTTCTCAGTCTGCAAAAACACGATTATTATAAAAAACAAAACATATCCCAGTGAAAATTTTTCTACACCTNTTACCCAGTCAAAAATTTTCTACACCTAACGCCCGGGCCATACCCGACCAACACTCGTTTATCTATCGTTTATGCCAGGATCGGCCGATTCATACTTAACAGAGCATACGCCATATTTATATCTATGGGTCTTACATGGTTTCGCCATACTAGGGCCTAAAATGGCAAATGTGGTATAATTACACTTGGCGTTAAAAAGATTAAGCAAGAAATTGCCATACTTGGGTGCCGAGAGTGAGGCGCCACACCTGTTCGGGTCTGGCGAAATGCTGTATGTGAGAGAATATTAAGCTTTTGGTTGACAATGTTATTATTGACACCATTTTTAAACGATAGTTATGAAGCAATTCGTACGACGACTTGAATTGGTGAACATTAAAAAATTCAAAGTAATGCAATTAATGTGTGATCATTATCTTTTTGTTCCTTTAGCG
>QLIY01002853.1:0-15718 GCA_003260075.1 Phallusia mammillata | reverse complement strand
GCATTTGAACCGACCTGGATATCCTCCCACAAGACCTTTAGGATACATCTGGGTCGTAAACTGCAAACAAATGTAAACTATATCTGGGACGTTAGGTAGTTATAAATAGTCTCATATATATTGTCAGAGATTGAAGTAGATGTTAAAAAAACTGCTTGAACTTTATATAGATCCGTCCCGGCTTAATACTTTGGACCGGACCTGGATAAAAGTTATACAAACGATAAACAAAAATATTTTCTAGACCTGTGGTTCTCAGACTGTTTTTGTGACAATAAGTGGATTTATTTCTTGACATTGTTTTGTAATGTTATTTCTTTCCCCCAAGGCTTTAGGCCAAGGGTGGGCAACCTGCGGCCCGCGGGCCAAATACGGCCCTTCATTAAAGGTTGTGCGGCCCGCAGAGACGGTTAGATTTCAAATGTACTGGCAAACGAGTCGAACTATTGACGAAGCAACAGTGCTTCCTAATCAAAATCAGTCAACAAAGTTGTTAAACGATATATATTTCACCCCAAAAGTGCATCTTCAGTCGTTCTGTGAAACAACGGGTGTAAAAGTAAGACAAACCAAGCAATGAACTAAATACATATTAGACACACCAAAGAGAAACGGCAACCTGCTACAAGCCCTTGCTAACTATGCAAGATCTGCAGCAGAACTGCGTCTAAGCTACACGAAAGGCACACACTGCAACAAGCGATAAGGGAACAGTGCAACCTGATAAAAAAGGAGGAAAAGCGGAGAGACGAGATAACCGTCTAGTCCAGGGGCAACGAAAAAACTCTGGAGTGGACACAAACAAACAACCCAGTCCAAATGAAATATCAAATAAAATCGATAAAAACCAGTAAAAGAAATAACAAAATATATAAAATAATAAAATGAAGCTATCGCACCCTGGGCAAAACCATTTTTTGAATATTAATAGTAGCTGTGGTAATTTTAAGCCACTTGGCTTCACAAGCGTCCAAGTCTTTAAAAGGCGGCTGTTCTAAAAACGTGACACAAAAACACTCTGCAATATCGGGATAGGTGGCGAAGAGTTCAGGGTGTTTAACTTCGTAATGGCGCAACAGCGCTGCATTATCGTTACCTTCTTTAATAACATGTTCTTTCCATACCGATCTATGGTGGTTCCATCGGGTGCTAAAACGGTTTTTTGTTTGCCCGATGTATTGTTCTTTACACCATAGTTTTTGCAGTCCAGCACCTGTTTTAATCTAATATCTTTGCCGCGTGTGGCAAAATTACACTGCTCATACACCATCGCCTCATGTACGCCATGGTTTCCACACAACGCGCACTTTTTGCATGGACGCGATTGGCCGGTGGCAATTTGTTTCATACGTCTGATTAGGAAGTTTCATACGTCTGTTTTTTACTTTTACACCCGTTGTTTCACAGAACGACTGAAGATGCCCTTTTGGGGTGAAATATATATCGTTTAACAACTTTGTTGACTGATTTTGATTAGGAAGCACTGTTGCTTCGTCAATTATTCTTACATATAATTTAAAATATAATCAGTGATCGTCGACAAAAAAGATGCCCACTACTTGCGGGATAGATCCTGTACCAAACACTAAATGTCACGAGTCGAACTATTATATATTTTTAAGCAGATTAATGCGCCTAATGCTAGTTTTCTGCGACCTGGCAAAATGTGGCTAGAATCAAATGCGAATTATACTTATAATTAAGCATATTTGGTAAGCAACGAAGTAAAATCACTTTATTTTGACAATTGTAATTGGTCCCACAGTAAAAAAGGTTGCCCACCCCTGCTTTAGGCGGTGGTGACAGTTTATAAGTTGGAGGGCGGTTTCAGCAATACTACATTTGAATTTGATTTGGTAAATGTAGTGTAATTTGATGTTGAATGTATAGGATTCTCCTCTACCGAGTATGTCCTATTAAAGTTCGGGGCGCCTTATGGAAATGTTTTGTCGAAAAAACGAATAGTATTTGTTTGATGTTTAAATGTTCCACACTGGCGTCATAATTTTCGAAAAGCTCTCCTGATTTAGAGACAAAAAAACAACCAAAATAGTAAAAACGCATGTCCATGGGTAATCAGAAACCACAAACAAAAATTTGGTAAGTATTTGGGTCGCTTCAAAAACAGGTTGGGAACCACTATTTTAGTCCAGTGGTCGTCAACCTATGGGTCGCGACCCCAAGTGGGGTCGCCTAAACTTTTTCTGGGGTCGCAATAAGCTGAATTTAATTTATTGCATTTTAATTGATTACAGAAAATGAAACTAATATTATGTTCTTTTAGATCACAACTTTTGCTCTTGTTTTGTAGTAGCCTACAGCTTGCTACCTCCTGTTGCAATGAAATCGTGGTGGTGGAAAAACAGAAAATGACTTTATCGCGTAACAATGGGTTTCGACAACGTGTATTATGACTCAACACTATAAGTTTGTATTATTTAAGGTGACACCAGAACGAGTGAATAGTTATTCAACGTACCCAACTATGCCAAATTTTTCTTATCCCGTTTTCAACCACGTAGCTGTGTGAAGCAGGATTTAGTGCAATGAGTGTATTAAAAACGAAACATCGTAATCGATTGGAAGTGAAGCATGACATGCGGTTAAGCTTGTGCAAAGTCAAGTCGTGGCTTCAAAAACTTGTGGACAGAACACAGGCGCAACCATCTCACTAACAGTGCAAACTAAATGTTGAACAATTTGACAAGTTTGTGTTCCTAAAATTGAATTTATGTCTTAAATGAAACGCCTTAAAAACTTTTTTCGCAATACTTTTGTATAGTCATTTTTTCGTAATACTTCTGTATCGCCATATTTGTTCAGCATTACTTAAAACACTTTTCTCAGTGTTGAAAATAAATGGGGTCGCATGTAAATTGTGATTTCATTTTCCCTTAAATTGGGGTCGCTTATAAAAAAGGTTGAAGACCACTGTCTTAAAGGAACTAGTTGTTTTGTCACCTGGTCAATACTGATTTTGTTTCAAGGTCCTAAATGACCAGGTGGGGATTGAAATGGCACTGGAAAGGGCATCTAATGTAATATCTGAATCAATGAATATATTTGATGAGGAAATTAAAAAATGCAGCAAAAAGTTTAACGCTTACAAGTACAAACAAAATCTTCGTGCTCAGCTGGACCAACTCACTCAATCTTTGATTCAACAAGTCAAAGACCAGCAGGTAGAAGATAAAGCAGCTGTTAAAGTTTAAAAAGAATATTAAGCAAAAACTATTTCAGATTGAAATTCAAACATATGGGCAAGAAGCTAAACGTATAGCTATTGAACACATGAAAACTGTGGAGAAGGTATTTGAAATCATAGTACAGTATTTTACTGGGTTTGTTTGCTGTGCATAAAATTGTTTATTATAAATTGTACAACTTCTCCTGCTGTTTCAGTATTGGGTGTTTAAAACTTTGTTAACAGTTAACAGTCCAACCTTTATGTATGCTTGTATCCATTACTTGATATTTTGGTAATTGTTGCCAATTTGTGTATGTTTACTAGATAGTTGAAAGAGATTTGACCAGCAAGGCAAACCAACAAAGGATTTCGGAAATAAAAACTGAGTCCAAGGAAAAGTTTAACCGTCACACTAAATCATGTCGCTGGAGAATTTTTTCAGATGAATATAAATGTGAAACTGATGCAGATGTAGATGATATTTTTGAAAAAATTCAACAGGTAACCAAGTAAAATGACATTCCCAGCTGGTAGCAACCCTTTTAACTTAAAATGCGTTTTAAGTTTCCCTCATACATTCTATAAAATTTTTTACAGTGCAATTCACAACTGGAATTGTTAGCTATGAATCTGAGCCCCCTTCTCTGAAGGCTATTTCTGTGTGTTTGTTTTTTCTCCTATGCATTTTGCCCATGCACTTTTGACATGAAATGTTTGTTGGATTTGGATGAAACTTAAGTTTGATGCCATAACACAGTTAAGGACTGTGATGGGTAAACAGCAAAAGAAGCAGACAATAAACCAATGGCAAAATTATTAAACCACTTCTCTACTACTTGTGAAAGTATCACCAAACATTTCATGCCAAAAGTGCAACGTCTGGAAGCAGAAAAAGAACAATACAAGTAAAATTAAAGTGTGTTTTTCAGGAACCATAACAAGAGTCTAAGCCTAAAATTCTTCTTTCAGAAAGCAGCTATAGAGTGTGGATGTGCAGCTAAAAGTGAAGCAGTGAAACTCATGATGAATGAAGTGGAAAAGGTAAATTGTGCCCTTCACATGTTTGGGTCATATAGAATATTGTTGCAAAAGTTGCTAATCATTACAATTTTACAAATGTATAGTTTCTAGCATTTATTTATGTTTATTTCTGTATCACATTTGGAATTTTAAAACTTGTTTGTTTGTTTTTCTTTCCAATAGATCCAAATCACCACAGTAGAAGAAACAAATACAAAGTTGTCTCAGAAGCTGAGTAGTTCTATGGAAAAGTTTCATCAAAATATACAATCATATTACTGGAAAATACATCCTCAACCATATGAAAAAGAGACTAAACTAGAATTGGATAAAATCAAGGCTGATTTCATGCTGGATGTCAGAAAGGTAACAGTAATTATGGGTTTCCTTCACATATTGTTTTTGTCTGTATTTTTTTCTGTCTAATGTAGGTTAGTTCCACATGTTGGGTCAAGAAAGAGTGCTTTAAACATATTAAAATTTACACACACACATTAGCTGGTTACCCAAATTTAATGCTTCTGAAGTCTGCTGTAGTATCTAAAGGACATGACCCAGGAGTTTCATGTTCTTTTTGGTTTGTGAAATGTAATGTATTTTGAATGATTATTTTTAACTTTTAGTTGGATTCTCGCCTAAACCCCAAAATATTTGCTCATTTGGACAGAAATACAACCCCCACTATGCTGAAGTTTTGAATAAATGCTTGTATTGCGTTTCTCATTTAGTTTTTACAATTTTGGCTCAATGTACTAAATGGTTACCTTTATAGCCCATAATATGTATACACTAAACAGTTAGTCAGTCAGATAGAAGTCCCAAAGGAGTAATTCACTAATTTTAGGCGGTTTAATGCAGAGCGGGTAACCTCTGCTTGACCTTCAATGACATTGGACAAACATCATACAAGGCAGTCTCTTCAGTGATAAGAAATCTAAGCTATTTGTTTTCGTTAAGTTATCACGAGCATCTTTAGTTCAGGTAAAGGATTGGGTTTTAATTTTAGTTATTTAAACTTGATAAATGTGCGATTTTGTATATTTTAAACAAACATTGTTGATCAACATAAGGTTAAAAAATAAACTTAATATCTCTGAAAGTCACGATAAAGCTGTTATCGTCAGCTTGGCTGCTGCATAACAAGTGATCACTAAAGGTCAATTTGCAGGTATTACAAAACCCTGTAAGAAGGAATTTTCATCACAATGAAAAATAAAATGTGTTAAAAGGTCATTAACGGTCACGGTTACTACTATTTTTTTTACTACTTTTGTAAGTATATGACAATATAATGACGCAAAAAGAATATGGATAAAACCAAGTTTGGGTTGATGGTTTCTACTACTTTTGTCTTAAAGAATCAAAAATACCATTTTTATAGCGTTACTAATTACCTGAAACACATGTGTGTGGGGACCCATAAATTTGAGTAAATTGGATATAGAATACATAAGATGGATATATATGGAAAAGCCTAACCTTCATTTTAATTTTTTAGAAAGACAAGGAAATGCGAGTTGCAACTCTTGTTGATGAACTTAAAGTGGAATATGTTACTAAGGTCTCCGAGGTATGAAAGTATTTGTGGGTCTCCTGGAAATCATTATTGGTAATTGCTCATTTTTAGGCAGTAAAAAGGAAATCGCTGAAAAGTGGAAAAAAGTCGGAATTGGATCGTTTAAACGAGGAGCTGGTTGCAGAATATAAGCTTAAACTGAAAAATGAAAGCAAAGATGAAATTGATGAGTTAAGATTGTTGGATGCTCTCAACAGAGAATATAAAACCCAAATGAAAGAGATCGAAGAGGGTTGTGTGATGCTGTAGCTGTGGAACCACAACTTTAATAACTTTTCTATCTCACTAAGATATGCTTGTATATAATGTCCCATTAAATTAGTATGTGTTGCACATTAGGCCAAATGGAATTGCAGTTTATATCTCCATCCACACTTGTAAATAAGTCATAAGAATTCAACTTGTGATGGGAAGAGTTGTTTGGTGATCTTTTTCAAATCGATTTTAGCTTGATATATCTATATTTTATGATGTGCTTGTGGACTTGTGTGGTAATCGTGTAGATGTACTAATGCAGTGGTTCCCAAACTTTTTTCTTTTAAGGCGCATTTTAGAAAAAACAAAAATTATTTGGCGCACTTCGAACATTTCAATAATTTTTTTAGCTGACAAAGGCACTAACTATGAGGTCATAAAGCCGCTATACAGGTCACTTTCATAGTTAAATAGCCTAGTTGAACATCTCAGAGACGTGGAGCATGTTGGCCTAGTGGTCTAAGCACCTGGTATTACTTCTCTACTTCATTGATTGTATTTTCAATATTTTTTGCGGCACACCTTATGACATCTGGCGGCACACCAGTGTGCTGCGGCGCATAGTTTGGGAACCACTGTACTAATGTATTAGAATACAATGTACCAAAGTTTAGTATATTAAACAACTGATTTTTTTAATAAACATTTTTTATGTTTTTTTTTCACCCAATGTGGTGTTATCCAGTCCGACATTAGGTCTTAACTTGTACACTGCAAAAGTTTGACCCTGTTTGATCCAGCATCCCTCACTGCAATAACTTTTAATACATAACCCAAAAGTTTCAACATTTAGCCATTGTATGAGGTACAACAATGAAGGGTGCATAAATCAGTGTGTAGAATTGGCTGATTTTGTGCAACAGTCGGTATCATTATGAGGTTACATACCTATTGTCTAATGATTTTTTTGATTTTATATGCATCTGGCAAAGCGAAGTTGTTAAATGTAAAGTTGTAACACTAATCAGCAATGTTAGTTGCTGTCATTCAAGAAAGAACAAACAAAAATATTTGTTTCGATAATATATCACAGAAAGAAAAACTCTATTGCACAACAGACACAAAAATAAAACGTTTCTGTCCAGGCTTAGTA
This sequence comes from Phallusia mammillata, assembly GCA_003260075.1. Lineage (NCBI taxonomy): Eukaryota > Metazoa > Chordata > Ascidiacea > Phlebobranchia > Ascidiidae > Phallusia > Phallusia mammillata. The sequence goes on along the minus strand of QLIY01002853.1, from coordinate 8,587 downwards.
GCCAGATGAAATGACAGAACTGAAAAAAGTGTATTGTTTCTAATATATATGTTGCTCTTTTTCTGAACAGACATATATCAAGCACAGCATCAGCCCCCCCCCCCCCCCCCCCCCCCCCCCCCCCGGTCAACTGTTTTCCAAGATATTCCCTACACACAATTTAAAATATTCTTTGTTAAAATATATTTTGCCTAGATGCATGTAATATACATACCAGTTATGCACCATGAGCTTCTGTACTGCAATCAGTGCGTTGTATTTCACTTGTGAGTTTTCATGGCACAATAATTGCATCACAAGTTGTTTGATTCCAAGTTGTTCAATTACCCTGTAACGCAGCAAACATAATAATTAGGAATGGGCCAACATTGCAAATGATCTGTTTGGTTGGACACCGAGCATCTCATGTTAATGCTCAGTGCAATACGATGTCACAAACGTTCCTAATTCCTAAGCTGTACAGGCCCCAGAAGTATGTGTTTTTCAACCATCTAACACATTTAAAAACACTCATTTCTATTGTTGAATACCCTTATGAACACTAGTGTCATATGTTTGCAAGGCAGGAATATGCAACCTTAATACTCAGTTTGTGCAACTCCTTGGCTGAGCACAAGTTTTAAAAACAAGGATGCTCAGAACTGAATGCCCTAGTTCTGGCTCGGTACAGACCATTTTTTGAAAATAACCATCCAACACAAGTTTAATTTTCACCACAAACTTACTTTTTCCCTCTCGGATAATGTCGGACATATTCTCCTATGTCGTGTGTAGCCACAGCTAAAATATCCCCCCCCCCCCCCCCATAAGTGGGCGCCAGTGATGAATGTATAAATTTAATGTTCGGGTCAGTTTGTGCAACCGCTCGGCTGAAACACACAGATGCTCATAACTAAGTACCCAGGTTCTAGCTTGGCTCGACCTTTTTTGAAAATAACCATCCAACACAACTTTGATTCCTACCACAAACTTACTTCTTTCCTCTTGGATAATGTCGGACATACTCTCCTATGTCGTGTGTAGCCACAGCTAATATATCTGGATCATGGCAGGTTTCCATTAAACCAGTCAATATCCTGTTGAAATAAGCAAGTCATTATGCAGAGTGAACAGCTCACTAGGTGGTGTATTAAACAAGTAGACAAGACTGAAGATTTACATTATGGTTTACCATATATGTAAAAAAGGGTAAAAGGCACTACATGTTTTGAAGCAAAGTACACCACCAAAAAACAACTAAACAAACTTGAGCAGTTCGTAGTTCTTCTCATTGAGTCTCGTAGCATTCTCACGCCAAAACTTTTCTGACTTGTGAACCGGGCTCCACTCCAAACGACGAGACTTCAGTTCCGATGAATATTCATCAAAAGAACTGAACAAAAAACAGAATAGTGTAAGGGGGAAGCAAGAAACTTTGCTACAATTGAAACTTACCTGAGATCCTGAAGACACTCGCTAAGGTGTGTGCTCAAATACTCAACATCATTAGTTATGTCTTCATCTGCAAACTGTCGTGCCTGCATGAAAGAAAATGTTATCAGTTGATGGGACTTGAACCATATTAACATTATTCCCACCTCAAGTATTTCCAAGTTCTTCAACACTTTGCAATGGATCATGGCAAGAGAATACACTTTAACTGTGTCAGCTTCTTCGGGTTTTTCAATTAAATTCTGCAACCGCCCCCCCCCCAGAGACAAGACTGTAGATTTGCATTATGGTTTACCATACTTGTAATAAAAGGGTAAAAAGTAGTACATGTTTTAAAGCGAAATACACCACAAAAACAACTAAACAAAAATATGCAAAACTTGTAAGCAGCATCTTAATGTTTTAAAGCGAACAACTGAACAAAAAATAAATGGAAACAAACTTTAGCAGTTCGTAGTTCTTCTCATTGAGTCTCGTAGCATTCTCTCGCCAAAACTTTTCTGATTTGTGCACCGGGCTCCACTCCCCCCCCCCCCCCCCCCCCCCCCCCCCCCCCCCCCCCCCCCCCCCCCCCCCCCCCCCCCCACTTCAGTTCCGATGAATATTCGTCAAAAGAGCTGCACAAAAAATACACAATGACATCAGGGGAAGCAAGAAACTTTGCAACAAATAAAGCACACCTCAGATCCTGAAGACACTCGCTAAGATGTGTGCTCAAATACTCCACATCATTAGTTATGTCTTCATCTGCAAACTGTCGTGCCTGCATAAAAGGAAAGTTGTTAGTTGCTGAGACTTGAACCATGTTAACATTATTCCAACCTCAAGTATTTCCAAGTTCTTTAACACTTTGCAATGAATCATGGCAAGAGAATAAACTTTAACTGTGTCAGCTTCTTCTGGTTTTTCAATTAAATTCTGAAACCGGAAACATGTAAAAAACATGAGTGTGTGCATTGTGTCATTGAATTGGCATTTGGTCGTAATGCTTTCTAAGCCAGATCTGCCAAGAGTATACTCACTGACTCTACAAAACCCATTTTCTATTGTTGGACTACAGCCACAACAGCTCATACTACTACCATACACCCTCTTATAACACACCAAAACAGTAAACAACAATTCCAGAACAATGTTGAACTATTGCAGTTGTGGAGAAAACTGACAATTTTTTATTGATAATATAGGTACAAACACAACTGAGGAAACAAGGCTTATCTGCAATTTATGACAATCATTCCCCTCTACACTTTCCCCCCCCCCCAATTCCAGAACAATGTTGAACTATTGCAGTTGTGGAGAAAACTGACATGTTTTATTGATAATATAGGTACATACACAACTGAGGAAACAAGGCTTATTTGCAATTTATGATAATCATTCCCCTCTACACTTTTCATTTCATACATTCACTTACCCTGAATGTCGCCAAAACAATCCTTGTGACTTTTTCTTTGGCAGCTTCACCGAGTACATCAGCCAGAATAGGAACAGGATTATATTTTGTCATGCCATTTGCAATTTCAGGTGTAAAAGAAAGCAACCACAGACAGAATATAGTTTGGTATTGCAGCTGGAAACCACACTTGGTGTACAGGACAGCCAACAAACTGTGGAAAAGTTGTTGCAAAGTAATTCAGCTTGATTTAGGGGATGAAAAACTTTACCTGTTCACCCCGTCCATTTCAAAAAAGGTGACTCTGTATTCAGGAATTCTCAACATCATTTGAAGACATGATAAAATGCTTTGAACAAAATCTGTCAACTGCAACAACATACTTGAAAGTTTGCTTTTGTAACTCAAAATATCATAACAGCAGCTCCAAGCCAGAAGCAAGATAATTGAAGCAAGGACTGCCCGTGGAAAGACTTGGTAAAATTAGGCATGCTACTTGCACTACGAATATTAAAGCACATGCAAGCCCCCCCCCCTTCACTTACCCTGAATGTCGCCAAAACAATCCTTGTGACTTTTTCTTTAGCAGCTTCACCAAGTACATCAGCCAGAATCGGAACAGGATTATATTTTGTCATGCCGTTCGCAATTTCAGGTGTAAAAGAAAGCAACCACAGACAGAATATAGTTTGGTATTGAAGCTGGAAACCACACTTGGTGTACAGGACAGCCAACAAACTGTACAAAAGTTGTTGCAAAGTACTTCAGCATAATTTAGGGGTTTTACACACATCACCTGTTTACTCCGTCCATTTCAAAAAAGGTGACTCTGTATTCTGGAATTCTAAGCATCATTTGAAGACATGATAAAATGCTTTGAACAAAATCTGTCAACTGCAACAACATACTCGAAAATTAGCCTTTGTAACTCAAAATATTTTAACAGTAGTTCCAAGCCACAAGCAAGAGAATTAAAGAAATTACTGCCCATGGAAAGACTTGGTAAAATTATGCATGCTACTTGCACTACGATTATTAAAGCACATGCAAAGTAGAGTAAATCTCAACCGAAGATTACATGAATTTGTAAGTTGCAAGTATGCAAATTAGAACTACTTTTTGCCACTAAAATTTCATGCTAAAAGATCTCAAATTTGAGTAATATATATTCAGTATTTTATTGATTTATGTCACAAAATTTAATCTCAAAATTTGTTTCATAGCAAGGAAGCAGATAATTGAATCACAGCAATGCAAAAATATTTCACTTTTAAGGTTTTTCAATCAACCTGTTTTTGCTACTTCCCCCCCCCCAATTTGAGTAATATATATTCAGTATTTTATTGATTTATGTCACAAAATGTAATCTCAAAATTTGTTTCAAAGCAGGCAAGCAGAATTCAATCACAGCAATGCAAAAATATTTCAGTTTTAAGGTTTTTCAATCAACCTGTTTTTGCTACTCAAAATACCTCAGCAGATGTGAATGCATCCTTTGGTAACTGAGGCATCTAAGGATACACGACTTTAACTTTACATAACTTCAATCAACACATTATGATAACTTTCTCTAAAAACATCCCTTTCCTATATTTTATCCAAAACAAAACTTCAGCTATTTCCATTGATAATAACATGTGTAATGGACATCTTTAGAACTTCAAGTAAAACCTAATAGTACCATTTTATAGACAAACTAACTATGAAGTTTACAGAGCTCTTCTGGCAAATGTATTTTTGTACCCCCCCCCCACATGATAAAATGCTTTGAACAAAATCTGTCAACTGCAACAACATACTCGAAAATTAGCCTTTGTAACTCAAAATATTTTAACAGTAGTTCCAAGCCACAAGCAAGAGAATTAAAGAAATTACTGCCCATGGAAAGACTTGGTAAAATTATGCATGCTACTTGCACTACGATTATTAAAGCACATGCAAAGTAGAGTAAATCTCAACCGAAGATTACATGAATTTGTAAGTTGCAAGTATGCAAATTAGAACTACTTTTTGCCACTAAAATTTCATGCTAAAAGATCTCAAATTTGAGTAATATATATTCAGTATTTTATTGATTTATGTCACAAAATTTAATCTCAAAATTTGTTTCATAGCAAGGAAGCAGATAATTGAATCACAGCAATGCAAAAATATTTCACTTTTAAGGTTTTTCAATCAACCTGTTTTTGCTACTTAAAATACCTCAGCAGATGTGAATGCATCCTTTGGTAACTGAGGCATCTAAGGATACATGACTTTAACTTTACATAACTTCAATCAACAAATTATTTCTACATGCTCTAAAAACATCCCTTTCCTATATTTTATCCAAAACAAAACTTTTCCATTGATAATAATAGAGTAATGGGCATCTTTACAACTTCAAGTAAAACCCAATAGTACCATTTTATAGACAAACCAACTATGAAGTCTATAGAGCTCTTCTGGCAAAAGTATTTTTATTTCGACGTTTCGACGTCCTATACAGGTCACCTTCATCAGGGTAAATAACAAAAAACACATTTTCCAGAAGAGCTCTATAACTTGATATTATGCCTGACAGCAATGGCTCATATAAACTAACCATAAATATGGAGTGAAATTGTGCAGCAATATTTTGTTATTATGTTAAATTACATGGCAGACATGATTGGTGCAAAATACCTACACCCAAGAGGGGGCCTTGCTCAGTAGACTGAAACTGCCTCGGTTCATTCAAATTCTGTGTGGGATAGTTTGTTAATTGAGTTAAATACAAACCACAAAGCTGAACTGACCAACAAAGATGGTCAGCTGTTAACCAGGTTTGACACACCAATGTACATGGATATAATAAGCTTTTTAAACACCATACACCACATAACACACATACATTCACACGAAAAAAAAGAGTGACAAATTTATTAACATAGATACAATCCTATACATAACAGCATTTTAAGTGTTTGAGAACTGTTGCTTACCTCATTGGATAGTTGTGTTTTGATCCAATTGAGATAATAGTTGAGATCCTGCGAACTCATTCTTTCTTTACCCCAGCATGCCAGTTTGGCAATGATGCGACTTGCCTTAACACAAGAAGCAGTTACTAAAATTTGCAATAAATCCCCCCCCCCCCCGACGTTTCGACGTCCCATACAGGTCGCCTTCATCAGGGTAAATAACAAAAAATACATTTTCCAGAAGAGCTCTTTAACTTGATATTATGCCTGACAGCAACGGCTTATATAAACTAACCATAAATATGGAGTGAAATTGTGCAGTAATATTTTGTTATTATGTTAAATTACATGGCAGACATGATTGGTGCAAAATACCTACACCCAAGAGGGGGCCTTGCTCAGTTGACTGAAATTGCTTCGGTTCATTCAAATTCTGTGTTGGATAGTTTGTTAATTGAGTTAAATACAAACCACAAAGCTGAACTGACCAACAAAAATGGTCAGCTGTAAACCAGGTTTGATGCACACCCATGTACATGGATTTAATAAGCTGTTTAAACACCACATAACACAAATACATTCACATACAAAAAAACAGTGACAAATTTCCCTTCATCAACATAGGAAAAAACCTATCCATAACAGCATTTTATGCAGTCATGTCTAACACTGCGGGCCCACTTGGATCACTTGGCACGCCTCATGCAATTGAAAAACTGCAGGCCCGCTTGTTCCGCTTCTCACAAGTATAAAAACTGCGGGGCCCATATCTAGTGCTTGTCGCGTCTCTCGCAAGGAAAAACTGCGGGCCCACTATATCCAAGTGGGCCCGCAGTTTTAGACATGACCCCATTTTAGGTATTTGAAAACTAGTTCTTACCTCGTTTGAAAGTTGTGTTTTGATCCAATTGAGATAATAGTTGAGATCCTGTGAACTCATTCGTTCTTTTCCCCAGCATGCCAGTTTGGCAATGATGCGACTTGCCTTAACACAGGAAGCACTTACTAAAATTTGCAATAAATCCAGTGGGGGGATTCAGACGGTTCACACCAGTTCTATAGAACCGTCTCACGAAATTTTACGACACCAGCGAACCGGTTAGCATTAATGGTTACTGTCAATAGACTGTTTGTGATAGAAACAGCTGACAAAAAAATTGAATCCCACCACTGAATAAATCCTTTCTGCATAACACTACCTGGTGAACAATGAATTTGTCATTGCGATTTAACATGTTCATGAAACCGATCCAGGGTGACGGCCGTTTCTTGTTGCTGGTATCACTAAATAACTGCGTACGCTGGGGATCCTCAGTGAGCAGGTCATCAACTGCGGTCAGCACATAACGCACAGTTTGCTCCTTTGAAATTCTTGTCATCAATGGGGGGGGGGGGTCTTTGCACACTGTTAATAAAAAATAAGGAAAGGTTGTTTTTATCGGTAGTACTAAATACTGCGTGTTACAGGATGTTACTAGACTGCATGTTGTCACTCGGTAGGAAGGTTTTAAAGACTTGTTTATGCTTTTTAAACTTTTATGAATATCATGATTTTGTGGACTTACGAAAGCGCTGACGGCTAGAGCTATTCGTATTGGGTGATGGTACTTAAACAAATTGTCCTTGTTGTCTAATTTACTTTTGTTGGGGCTTGTATTCTCACATTTTACACACCATGTGGCATTCTAAGAGGGATTTAGCCACCTGTTTTGACTTTATGGCAGTTAACTCTCAGATTCTGTGTTGGTCATTTACACTGAATAGATGGAACCAACATTTTCTATCAATGATGACAATACACAACATTATAGGATTGAATTTCAGCACATTACTTCATTGCCTCTTCTATCCAACACTTGTTTTCTTGCATCTGGAGTTCTAGCAAGGTCAAATTCACGAATAACTTCAAAGTCTTGGGGTTGAATCATCTGACCTTGAAGATATGATTGCCAATTCACGCGATGACCTCGAATTTCGATTGCCTGGAGAAAAAACGAATTCAATTACACAAAATACCAGCTAATGAACTGTACATTTTAGTTAGAAACCACGCACATCTAATGTAAACAACAAAGCTTTATATCAGACAAGGTTTAACATACTTGAGCCTGCAATTTATTGGTGGGAACGGGCGGCAAAGAAGTCAGCACGGTATCATTGTTTTGGTTGGTCGACATTGCAAAACTCGCTTCAAGCGCTCACAGCATCAACAAGTGTTATAACTATTGTCACTCTAACTAAGACAAGAAAAGGAATATTTCTTATCAGGCAGGAACGGCTTTACACCAAACTGTGTTTAAGTTAGTTAGTTCTTTTCAAAAACTTGTTTATCTTTAAGTTTCTCTTACTGATACTTTTACGATAAATTTACGCCACCTTCTACAGTACCAGCAAAGACATTTTAAGTTGCGGTTCTTGCTCTGTACATATAAATTTGAAGTTTGGCATTACATTTATAGTTTATAATTAAGTATACAGTTTACAAGCAACTATCAAGTTTATCTACTTTGTATGTACTTACGTAGGTCGGTACAATAACTCTTTATTTATTCAAATGGCTTCTTCAAAGTCACAACAAATAACTTCATGCATGACTAATCACTGTGACGAAAAACATCACATGAAAACTTTACATCACGTGACAACACAGGGGGGGGGGTTATACCAGAGGAGATTTTACATACTTGTGCCTGCAATTTGTTGGTGGGAACAGGCGGCAAAGAAGTCAGCACCGTATCATTATTTTGGTTGGTCGACATCGCAAAACTCGCTTCAAGCGCTCACAGTATCAACAAATGTAATAACTACTGTCTTTCAC
>QLIY01002852.1:0-15734 GCA_003260075.1 Phallusia mammillata | reverse complement strand
CGTTTCCCAGAATTGAAACGTTCGCGTTTCTGCTAAAAACAAACAGAGCCCAGCAGCAGTATAAAAATAGGATAGGCTCTGTTGAACTCTGCACCCAGACTAACATTCTTCACTAAAGAGTGAAGCAGGTTTGTTGCCTAAATGGGAACATCTTTGGAAAATCCTCGAGTAACACAAAGTCGATGTCGCTCGACCCAAAGCAACCCACGCAACAGCAACGTCGCTGGAAGCAACAACCGATTACCATAGGGTACTGTTACCGAAATATTTCGGAAGGTCTGATAATAATCGGTCTTATATTTCAACCGGTCCGGTCCAGAACCCTGCAATAACGGCTCACCACTAAAGCCAAGTACTCCCGCACTCTGCTATAGCTAATGTGTGCGGACTTTCATTAAAACAAAGTAAAAAAAATCGTTACACCAAGTACGTGGCCACCCACCACCACCCTTACTACATGGCTTTCGCCCAGAATTGAAATCCACCCTTATTTCATGGTTACCAAAAATGAGTGCTCGGTGTAGCACCGGACCGACTTCGATCTAAACATGTTCGCACCGCCCACATGCTTTAATGCTGGGGCGAAAGAAGTAATTTGTAATGCCCACACTGTGGAGCAGATAATTATCTGCGTAAGCAAGATAAGGATCATCTTGTCCTAACATGTCCTTTAACCAATGTACAAGGTGGTTATCTGACAGCACATGAATGCGATACAGCATTCAGGGACTTGCTCCAAAAAATATTCGATCATATCTAGTTTTTTAAGACGTGGAAAGCATACGACAATACATGCTGGTGTCCTGGTCGGCATATGTGGTTAACGCCTTAATTATGTTCGTTCTATTGAGAGCTATTCATCTTATCTACATTGTGTTATAGTAACAAATAAGTCTTATCTGGTAAGTTACCAGTGGTAACAAATACGTTTAAACTCGTCAATAAAGAAATTTGTCAAAAGAGTAACCAATCACTGATCTATCATCCATTGTAGCTGGCAACTACGTTAAAGCAGCGGTTCTCAACCTGTGGGGCGATACTCCAACTGGGGTCGCCTCACAATTTGCCTGGGGTCGCCTTAGACAGGGGTGTCTAACGCGCGGCCCATGAAGCCCTCCAATGCGGCCCTTAAACACTTAACAACAATTGCAATATTTTGTCAGATTTGTATTTAAATATAATAATTTTTTCTCACTTTTCCAATTAAAAGCTGTTATTTAAACAGACATTTACAGAAATTTCATTTATAATAAAAACTGATATGTTCTGGATAGAAACGTTGAAAATCGTTCCTGTAACTAAAATAAGCGTTAAGTTTCAGTCAGGGGTGCGAAACCTTCGCCCGTACGGCCACATAGACGAGTTTGTGCGGCCATAAACATATTTATGGAAATATATGTACTGGCAGCCGTGATGTAATTAAAAATCCTTTGCCAAATATTTTGATTTTCATACTGCTCTAAACAGATTTTGTGATACTGAAAAGAGTATTACCAGCCTAGCCCTAGTAGCCATATGCATTAGACTTTTTTATGCAAACAATGCGGATACCATAAGCGTCACAATATAGATTATGACGTCATAAACGGTTAAGACTGATCTTCATACTGCGCAGCTCTGTGATTTAAGTTAGAAAATTAATCTGGGCTTTTTGGGCCCTAATAGATGGTATATGCATATGATATAAACCAGTTTCTTTACATCGGTAATTTTAAAACAAAATCCAGCAGGCAATTGGCGGCTGTTGGTGAAATAAGGATCTGCAATGCGACCGTTGTAACGAAAAGGTTGTGCACCCCCGGTTTAAGTGTATAAAACTAGATTATAAATCACATGCGGCCCTTGGCATAATTTCCAAACTGCAATGTGGCCCTCGAACCCCAACGAGTTTGACACCCCTGGCCTAAGACATGGTTCCCAACTCGTTTTAAGCAATGGATCACTAACCCCAATAAAATCTGACCACTTTATTATTGAGAAAGAATACAGTGAATGTTAATTTATAGCCTGCTAATTTTATCCTTGTGGTCACCGCAACTTGGCAGATGTTATCAAGGGATCATGGCACAAAAGAGGTTGGGAACCGCTGCCTTAAAGCCTAATAAAATGCAAAAATGATTAATTTTGATGTCAATTACCTTTTTTCCGGGCAAATCACGAGCTTCTGCTGAAACACAGCAAGATGGCTGTATTTCTTGTCCACTCCCAGGTAAGAGTTGGAAACTTGACAAGACGAATATTGCAACACAGAAAATGCCGTTACAAAGCATGATGGTCAAATGCAAGAGACACTTGCAAGAGGTAAAACACAAGAGACACTCCACAAACTTGCTTAAGTTATTTTCCTGCAACAGATATGCTTCATCACAATATTAAATTCATAACAACGCTTTTATTATATTTAATCTTCCCTTTTTCTTGTTGCAATAATTGCTTTTCACCTTAAATATTGCCCTGAAATGCACAACTTTGTAAGAGGCAGGAAGATAATAACAGCTCGAGTGCATGACCAAATCAAGTACAAACAGTCTCANCACCTCCGATATATTCCTTGTTGATAAATACATAAGGAACAGTTGGGACGTTTGTAATTTCCTTGAGGTATTTCTGAAGCAAAAAAGTCATTGTTGTTTATGTTTGCTGGTGCAATGTATATTGTTAATAATGGCATTGTTTTTTAAACACTTAAGATGTATACTTAAAGTACAGCTTTGGTTTGAAACATTTTAAGCTAGTTTTTACTTATGTTTTAAAAGCAAGTGCAGTGCAAACTTATTAATTTAGAACGCTTCTAAAATATTCAAACAATTTCCTAGCTTATGATCCAAGAAGTTACAGCTTAGTGCAAATCAACGCTGTATTTCAGCAGGCGATATTGTCATTATACCAGAAATGATAATAAAGTTTCTCACCAATCTTGGCTTGGATTGTTAAAACTAAACCGTTTTTTATTATTTTCCTAGAGCACACTTCACAAACTAAAGTTATTAAAGACTGTTTTCAACATTAACCTGAACTTCAGCTCCATCGTTGCGTTGATCAAGTTCTAAAACGGTTGTGTTTTTTTCACCAGCATGACTCAGCACATCTTTGGCCAAATCACAAAAAGGACAAAACGATTTTGAAAACAAAACAACCCTATTAGAATTAATAATACTTCTAACCAAGCTAGAAATCATCGTAACGAAAGCTCTAACAAAAAAGTGAACAAAGAACATCCCAGTTAAGGATTTAAACCACCATTTTCAGCAAAAATAAACGTATAATACCTGCAACACCAAACGCAGCAACCGCACAAGGCGCACATACGTCTTGTGCAGTCGTATGTTTGGGGGTGTCCCACTTAACGTTTCTGGAAAAGTAGAGTCATAGAAATCATTGCACATTTTGTGGAAAAAGCGACTTCAGTATATAACTAAACATATAAACAGAAGTGATATTTCTCTGGCTGGTGATCATTTAATGAAAAAAATGTGTATTGAGAACTTGGTAAAAACTGGGCAATATCAATCAAACCAGGTGTTGTTTTGTAATTTGATTAATCGAACAAGCAAATATTGGAACAATGTTTTACGCAGTCGGCTGACACGTGTCCACGAAATGGGGACATATAAGTTATTTTAATTTGCAAGGGCTCTGATTTTTTTGGTGATTATTTTGGTATAATTTGAGTTTTTTGCGTGATTTGTTCAGTTGCTAGACTACACATTGCCAGTGTTTGTGACACCACTCAACCGTTTCGGTTGAACTGTTAATGCCGGATTTTACCGTTCTATCCTGACAGCAAATAATTTATTTAAAAAATTCGTTGAAAGTAAATGCTATAACAACGGTTAACGAGTAGACTTGTGAACACCCTGATTTCTATAAATATGTAACTGAAAAGAGGTACGCTAGTATATTGTCTTACACAACCACTGAAAAGGTTGATGATTTGTAACATGTGAATATGGTTTGGTACCAGTTGTTTTAAAATCTAACAAAAAACGGTATGTGTTTGAAGCTGTTGCAAGTTTGTTTATTAGCCATCAAGCTTTGTACAATCACTACTAGGTGCATTTTAGGGTTAAAAGTGACAGTATATTCATATTCCTTGAATAAAAGTTAGGTAGGCTACCTTGTAAAAAAGTAAATTAGGACTTTGTTTGATGCTTACTTTTCTTCCCTTTTTTGGTAAACAATGTAAGTATTGGAAAGATATTTACACATTACCAAATACTCTCTGTTGTATTATCAACAGAAAATTCAGTTAGATTTTGTTCTGCAGCAAGTTAAAAAACAAATTGGTTAAAGAACATAAAAACTATGGAGCTGGTGGTCTTTCACAAAGGGTCTTGATGCGACCAGAGCACGACACGTCAACCCACAACCCATGGTGACCAATGGTACAATCCTCTCCTCCACAACAGTTGTTTGGTTCACCCGAACGCCAGTTAGTCCATCCTTGACTCGCAGGAATCCCATCTTCCCACACGAAACTTCCTTCCACAGCTATATCAGTCAATCCTATATATGCGTTCCAGTTGTCGGTGTAATGTGCGTTGATGCTCCTGATAATTTAAGAAATATGCCTTATTAAAGAAAAAGTGTTTTTTGTATGTTTTTGTGTATAATTGCTTGTGCTGGCATTACACAGAAAAAAAATTATGATATTTTTTACAAATACTAACTGGTAAATAGTTTGATTTCTCATTCCCACAGACGCGACTTGGCCACCGATTTCAGCACATTTTATTCTACCGTTTTCATATCCAGCTTCATGGTTTACAAAGTTGTAACGGTATCCATTCGGCGCCCGGAAATATCCCTCGTACCAATGATTTTCTGTGGCAGAAAACGCAGTCATTTAGACTAACTTGTTTTTGCATACGCACAGGTACCTTATAGTCTGTTTGCATTTATTATAATTAGGTTTAATACATGAACAACCTAATGCTGAAAAACTAATTTTTAAAGTCAAATCGTGTATATAACTTCAGTCAGCATAGAAGAGGATAAGTTTAAAAAGTAAAAAACTTTTGGCATTCGTTATCAAAATCTTACCTACCATTTAATAAATAGATGGAAAGACTTTCCAGCTTTTGAAGGCGATCTGTAAGTATATGGTTATATTTAATAAAGTGTTGTACGTTTGTTTAACCAGCTTTTAAAATGCGTAGAAATTTGGAACCTGTAGTATTTATTACATAAAAGAGATGACTTAGACTTACACATCCAACTTTAGTTTAACCTACGCTAAATGTCATGTGTTTTTAAACTGAAGTGTTTGTGGATAAACAAATTATTTGAATGCCCTAAATATGGTGTTCGATGCGTCAAAATGCTTACAAATTTAGTGTTCAACTGTAAATCGCGTTTCTAAAAGCATAAAAATACAAATTGTTGATATATCACCCACTTTGAACATCCTCATTTTCATTGGGTTCTCTACCAGGCTCTCCTTTCTCTCCTTTCAAACCACTTGGTCCCACAGGTCCAGTTGGTCCCTGACATAATTAGGCAAGTTTGTTAATAAATTCCAATAGGAAGTGTTTTTCAGTTAAAAAAAAATTTAACCGACAAATAGTTCAACAGGGTAACACAATGAACATTAAAACAGTGATGCTTTCAGCGTGCTGCAGGCACCTGCTCAAAAATTAGAGACCCAATCATTCGTTATCGCCAGTGTTTTTCGTTGCGTTGTGACGTGCTTGCGTTTAATTCTTTTTTCCTTTGTTTATCGTGCACTGTAGGCTACTACGCACATTCAGTGTTATTTACCCTAACGAAGGCGACCTGAAAAGGACGTCGAAACGTCGAAATAAAAGTACTTTCCAGAAGAGCTCTATAAACTTGACAAATAGTTCAATTATAATTAATAGAGACTAATAAACATCAGTCTTGTTCAGGTCAATTTGTGTTTTTGAATCAAACAAATTATTCTATTTTTAGGTTTGCTACTAAAGCAGACTTGTTGTGCATCTAATATACCCTACCACACCCATCAGCACTCAGTAGCCATTCAATGTAACACGAGCTGGTAGAAATAAAAATCACTCCCAATTTGTTACAAATTTCCTCACCTTTTTACCAGGAAAACCTTTGTCTCCTTTTAGTCCATTCATACTTATTTCTTTCCATTCTACAGCTGGCGGATTTTCACAAACCGCTGAAACACGACAAGTTTGGGGTGGCACTGTTCCTGCACCATGCCCATATAAAGGCTTGAAGTTTGCCAAACCCAATATTGCAATGAAGAAAATCCTTACACCTACCATCTTGGCTGATTGAATAAAGAACCTGGATTTAAATCAAATCATGTGCAAGTTTGCTGACACTGTGCAAAGCTCGCTGAACACGTATGATACAAGGTTGTTATAGATATCTCGAAAAACCCCAAATTCCTATATTTTGGTAAGTTCAATGTCAAACACGATTCTGACAAACTCTTCTTTGTGCCGCACGAAAGTTGCAAAATTAAACCAGAAACGAAACAGTGTACACTGTCTGCAGCTGAACCAGAAACAACTTTGCACAAAAAATGGAATGACGTCAAACGATAATGCGAGGCGGAAATGAACTGGGAAAGCAGTCGATCTGTCAATCTGCCAAAAAAACAATTTGGCATGGCAGCAAAAAGTAGCGTCGTTATTTTAGTGACATTTGTGGTTATGACATAATTATTTTGTAAAAATCATTTTCAAGTTACCAGAAAACGTATTTAAAACAGTCGTATAGGCGTTATGAAGTCATTTTGGCAATTTTTTGTTTACTTAGCAACACAAAAAATGCTGCCACCCGTTCAAGCTTCTAATTAACAGGGCGAGGATCTGATAAAAAGTTGACTTCTTTTGCCCATTTGTTTTATTCATTATCTTTTTTTTGTTTGATTTGTGGTTTTTCGTGTGCATGCATTTCTGGTGACCACATTTCACTAAATAAAACTAACCTCTTTACTTTCGAGGTATAATATGTATGTAGTTGAACCACCTAGAACTACATCAACAGGTGTTGAAGTTAAGATTTGACTGGGTTTGTGTAAGAAAAGGTTTCATGGTATATACCATGATTAACCCCTTCAACTGCGTCGGGACATGATCAGTTATTACTGAAAAACAATATTGGTTGCATAGAATTGATACGTAGTGTATGTGTACAATTACTTGGTGATTTGTGTCAAAATGGAAAAAGCTACATTTTCATACAGGCTTTGTTGTAATTGTGTTTGAAACGGTATTTCAGGAAGTTATTTTAGAAACAAGAAATTTCCTTGAATAGGACTGGGTGTCCTTGCCAATTCAAGCCACCTAATCGTTTGCATTGCTTTTGGTAATTGTACCAGCGTTCAAAATAGATATATGACTTTCTGAGACTGTTTGTACTTGATTTGGTCATGCACTCGAGCTGTTGAGACTGTTTGTACTTGATTTGGTCATGCACTCGAGCTGTTATTATCTTCCTGCCTCCTACAATGTTGTGCATTTCAGGGGCAATACTTAAGGTGAAAAGTAATTATTGCAACAATAAAAAGGGAAGATTAAATGTAATGAAAGCGTTGTTATGAATTTAATGTTGTGATGAAGCATACCTGTTGCAGGAAAATAACTTAAGCAAGTTTGTGGAGTGTCTCTTGCATTTGACCATCATGCTTTGTAACGGCATTTTCTATGTTGCAATATTCGTCTCGGCAAGTTTTCAACTCTTACCTGGGCGTGGACAAGCAGGAGCTCGAGGATTTCCAGGAAAAAGGGTGATTGACTTTAAAATGAATAATTTTTGCGTTTTATTAGGCTTAGCTACAATGGATGATAGACCAGTGGTTGGTTACTTTTTGACAAATTTCATTACTGACGTATTTATTACTCCCCGATAGCCTATGACACAATATTGACAAGATAAATAACTCTCTTGAACGAACATAATTAAGGCGATAGCACCATATGCCGAGCAGGACACCGGTATGCATTAGCACTCATTTTTGGTAACCATATAATAAGGGTGGATTTCAAAGTTCCTGATATTGTGCGCAATATTTTGTTCAGTTGGAAGACCACTCTTTTAGTTTGAGTACTACGCTCGCATGTTGGAGCAACGTATTCTGCAGCGCTCTAACACAAAGCCAAGGTGAACTTTGCCGAATGGTCTAGCGCGCCTGAACCACATACAGACACAAAAAAACTGATCGAGAGTCGTCCGCGGGTGTGTCCTGGGTTCGAACCCCGTGAAAAATAAAATAAAAAAAGGTCGATGTTTTCAGGGCTAATTTGTTGATCTGTCAGGTTCTAGTTTTTATCTTATTTGATAGTTTCTGCAGATATTCTTCATAATTTAGGGTGGTGGATGGTGGTGGAGCCTATCTTATGTTTCGAACCTGCTGCGGGCTCTGTAGGTTGTCAGCAAAAACGCGAAGGTTTTTATTCTGGGAAACGTTCGTTCCAGCATTTTGTTTCTTATGTTTGTGAAGCATCATAGCAAGCTAGGTAGTTATTCAGAGACGTGTACTCAGGATGGCGCATTGCCGTTTGCGTACCAGGTTGGATTTCATCTTAGTGATTGTAAGCACACATACACCATCGACAAGGTGTCGAGGGGTGCCGTCTTAAACTGTAAAACCGCTTAGCCTGAGCAGCCCACACTTAGCTCGAGTAGCTCACACTTGGTCCGGGTTACCCACTTAGCCCGAGTAGATCACGCTAAGGCCACTTAGTCCCTATTTAGTCATCAAAGCGCTCACTTAGCCCCTATTATGGCCATGTTTAGTCCCTTAAGCGAGCTCTTAGCGGACTAAACATGGCTATACCAAGGGATAAGCTAGCGCTTAGGGGCCATAACAGGGGCTTATTGATCGCTTAAGGGAATGAACATGGCCATAATAGGGGCCTAAGCGCTATCTTCGGGGACTAAACGGGCCCTGGGATAAGTGGCCAAGCCGGCTACGTGCGTTACGTGGACTACGTGGGCAACGTGGTCCACTCGAGCTAAGAGGGCTCGCAGTTTGAGACGTTGGCTACTCGGGCTGCTCGGGCTAAGTGGGCTTGCAGTTTTGGACGTTACCACGTGTCGAGTCCTTTCGTGACAAAACCATAACCGTTTGTACAAACCTCACGTCCAAGCGATAGTACAATTCGGCCTCTGATGTTTTAAATTTTCCAACTGCGGAAAAACTTATTGGAACCACTGGCTCAAGGTGACAATTCTACTCATAAAACATAATTGCAAGCTTTGATGAAGCTTTTTTATTAAACCGGTAATGAGCCTGTTACGGGGGGGGGGAACCACTGGCTCAAGGTGAAAATACTACTCATAAAACATCGCAAGCTTTGATGAAGCTTTTTTATTAAACCGGTAATGAGCCTGTTACACGATATGCATTTCGGGTTTCAAGCTGCTTTTAAAAATGTCAAAAATGTTACAAAAAATTTATACGCAGCAGCAAGTATTGCCATTTAAACCAGGGGTCGGCAACCTTATTCCTACTGCGGACCGTTTTTGAAACTGAAGGGGGGGGGGTCGGTCTGGCATCAGCACAGGGTAAGTGTTATATTGGTTTGTTATTTCAGTAATGTACAATCTTCTCATTATTGCCGTCCGCATTACACGTTTTTGTTTTCCCAAATGTCCCCAGTCTGTCGAAATTTATTTTTATGGAGTCAAGATTTTTGATAAAGCCTACTTTATCTGCAAATATGTGTTTAGTTTATTTCACTTAGTTAAAGAACGCTTAGCGACACATAGAACGTTGAAAGGTTATAGAGATCCCAAAATAGATGGTTTAGCGCAGGGGTCGGCAACCTTATTCCTACTGCGGACCGTTTTTGAAACTGAAATTTTATCGCGGACCGTCTTTTAAAAAACTAGAATCATTTAACATGTAAAACGCTTAAATTAGTTGATCATCCCCGGGATACATGGGCAAAATGATTTAAAGCATTTAACCTAAAAATTTATAAGGCCCGGTAACGAACTCGTCGCGGACCGGCGGTGGCCGACTACTGATTTAAACCTTTCCATAAATGGTATCATGAGTACTGATCTATTCACACATTACTTGTTTTAAGTATTGTGTCAGCTAAAGTTGTGGGGAACTGTATGTATATTTTTTAAATACGGTTGTTCGTACAAGGGGCCAGTTGGACCTTCTGGGCTACCTGGACCTACTGGGCCACCTGGACCTACTGGGCCAACTGGACTTACTGGGCCAACTGGAATCCCTGGACAAAGGGGGGGGGGCCGGTATTGAACCTGTTACAGGACATGCATTCCGGTTCAACGAAGGCGAAACGTATTCCAAGCTGCTTGTAAAAATGTTAATGGTGTCATAAAAAACTTGGGGGGGGGGCGTCTGGGGGAAAACGTTGGAGGCACCAGTTGAGGGCCCTACCCCTAGAAGCTAGCAATCCGTGATAGGAAAGTGGGTGGATTGCTACCAGATAAAAAAAAAGGGGGGGGGGTCCTGGAAAACAAGTGATTGATATTGAAATGAATCGTTTTTGTGTTTTAATAACTCTCAGCTGAACGGACATAATTAAGATTAGCCCCATATGCCGACTAGGACACCGGTGACAAAACTATAACAGTTTGTACAAACCAACCGCCGAAGCGATAGTGAAATTCGTCCTCTGATGTTATAAATTAGCCACTGGGGAATAATTTTTAGAACTACTTGGTTAATATGAAAATTCTACTCATAAAAACAGTGCAAGCTTTGATGAAGCTTTTTTATTAAAACGGCATTAAACCTGTTACAGGACATGCATTCCGGTTCAACGAAGGCGAAGCGTATTCCAAGCTGCTTGTAAAAATGTTAATGGTGTCATAAAAAACTTTAACGCAGCAGCAAGTATTGCCATGAACCCTTCCAAAACAGTTATTGTAAGTTAAGGTTATCATATCTGCGTGAGTGAAATTCCGGGCGGAATATTTTAGGCGACACCAAACATGCGTCATGACGTTACATATTACCAACCTAAATAGTCGTATTTTTGCCAAGATAATTATAGTTATCACAAAGAAAAAAAAGCCCAGTTTGTTTCCCACTAAGTTAAAACACGTAAATTTTTACAAGATCCAATCAAATTTAATAGTCAGCTTTTCAAACCAAATAATCCTGTTTTTGTCAAGATATCATTGTTATCACAAAGATTGAAAGCCCAGTTTTGTTTGCCAATAAGTGACAAAACGTAAATTTTTACCAGATCCGAACACATTTAACAGTCAGCTTTCGAGGCGCAAAAATCACCAAATAGCCTTTATTTTATAGCTGATAAGTTGTTCGCTTAAGTGTAGGTAAATCGTTTATCAAAAACAGCACAGACAAAGTTAAAACCAAAACCTTTAATTTCCTCAAATCCACTATCTGCACAATATAGAGAATTAAATATAACTGAAATAAAAGGAGCTCAGGGTTTTCCTGGAAAAAAGGTAATTGAATATAAAATGACTCATTTTTGCGTTTTATTAGGCTTAAAGGTTGCTTGCCTACAATAGATAAATATATAGATCAATGGTTGGTTGCTCTTTTTTCCGAATTTCATTTTTGACGAGTTTAAACATATCGGTTACTTCCCGATAGCGTAAAACACGATGTAGATAAGATAAATAACTCTCAATAGAACGAACAGCATTAAGGCGTTAGCCGCATTTGCCAACCTGGACACCGGCATGTATTGTCTTATGATTTTCACGTCTCAAAAAATTAGATGTGATCAAATATTTTTTTAAGCCAGTCCCTGAATGCTGTATCGCATTCATGTGCTGTCAGATAACCACCTTGTACATCATTGGTTGAAGGACAGGTTAGGACAAGATGATCCTTATCTTGCTTATCTGCTCCACAGTGTGGGCATTACGAATTAGCTTTTTCGCCTTAGCATTAAAGCATGTGGGCGGTGCGAGCATGTTTAGATCGAAGTCGGTCCACAGCTACCCAGCACTCATTTTTGGTAACCATGAAATAAAGGTGGATTTCAATGCTGGGCGAAAGCCATGTAGTAAGGGTAGTGGTGGGTGGCCACGTACTTGGTGTAACAATTTTTTTACTTTGTTTCAATGAAAGTCCACACACATTAGCTAAACCAGAGTGCGGGAGTAATTGGCTTTAGTGGTGAGCCGTTATTGCAGGGTTCTGGACCAGACTGGTTGGAATATAAGACCGATTATCAGACCTGCCGAAATATTTCGGTAACATACCCTATGGTAATTTTGCTTCCGGCGACGTTACTGTTGCGTTGGTTTCTTTGAGTCGAGCGATATCGACTTTGTGTAACTGGAGGATTTTCCCAAGATATTCCCATTTAGACATTAAACCTGCTTCACTCTTTAGTGAAGAATCTTAGTCTGGGTGCAGAGTTTAACAGAGCCTATCCTATTTTTTATACTGTTGCTGGGCTCTGTTTTTTTTTGCAGGAACGCGAAAGTTTTAATTCTGGGAAACGTTCGATCCAACCTTTTTCGCGCATTGCTGGGGGGGGGGGGGCTGCTGGGCTCTGTTTTTTTTTTGCAGAAACGCGAACGTTTTAATTCTGGGAAACGTTCGATCCAACCTTTTTCGCGCATTGCTGTTGGATTATTGGGTTGGACTCGATCGTAGTCCCCCACTACACCAACGACAAGGTGTCAGGTCCCTCTGTACGGGTCACAAAACTATGTGTTTTAAATTCCCCACAAGTATTAATTTATCCAACATTACGTAATTTACGTATTGTGTCAGCAAAAGTTGTTTAAAAGTGTGTGTATATTTTTTAAAAAGTGTTGTTTGTAGAGGGGACTAATTGGACTTACTGGGTCAAATGGACTTGTTGGAGAAAGTGGTATAAAAGGAGCGAAAGGGGAACCTGGAAAAAGGGTGATTGATTTTAAAACGGGGGGGGGGGAACCGTGTGTACAAATCAAACACCGAAGCGATAATGAAATTCGTCCTTTGATGTTATAAATTAGCCACTGGGAGAGAATATTTAAAACCACTGGGTCAAGGTGAAAATTCTACTCATAAAAACATTGGAAGCTTTGATGAAGCTATTTCATTAAACCGGTACTAAGTCTGTTACACGACATGCATTTCAGGTTCAAAGAAGGCAAAACGCATTTCATGCTGCTTGTAAAAATGTTAATAGTGTTAGAAAAAAACTTAATCGCAGCAGCATGTGTTGCCATTACACCTTTCAAAAACGTTATCCCAAGTACTAATCTATCCGCATATTACTTGTTTTAAGTATTGTGCCAGCTAAAGTTGTTTGAAACTGTGTGTATGTTTTAAAATAGTGTTGTTTGTACAAGGGAACAATTGGACTTACTGGGCCAACTGGAGTTACTGGGTCAACTGGACCTACTGGGCCGACTGGACTTACTGGGCCGACTGGACTTACTGGGCCAACTGGACTTACTGGGTCAACTGGACCTACTGGGCCAACTGGACTTACTGGGCCACGTGGATCTACTGGACCCACTGGGCCTCCTGGGCCAACTGGACCTCCTGGGCCAACTGGATACACTGGACGAAGTGGTGCAAAAGGAGCTAAAGGACAACCTGGAAGAGAGGCCAATAACGATGAAAGTGAGTTGTCTCTTTAATTGTCAACTAATGTTGACGTTCTACATGCACATTTTTTTTTATTTCCCCGGTGTGCGGGACAACGTGTATAACGATACCTTAGATCAGGGGTTCTTAACCTGGGGTGCACGCACCCCCAAGGGGTGGGGGGGGGGGGGGGGGGGGGGGGGGGGGGGGGGGGGGGGGGGGGGGGGGGGGGGGGGGGGGGGGGGGGGGGGGGGGGGGGGGGGGGGGGACGATGAAAGTGAGTTGTCTCTTTAATTGTCAACTAATGTTGACGTTTCACATGCACATTTTTTTATTTCCCCGGTGTGCGGGACAACGTGTATAACGATACTTTAGAATAAGATGCTTATAGCATATGCCCCTTGTCGTCATTTGTCTCAATTAATTTAGTTAAGTTGAAAAACGTATTTGACGCTCTGAGCAAACAAAAAGCCGACATTTGATTTTAAGGAAAGGCCATTTCAGTTTGACACATTTTTTTAAAATTTCGAAGTGATATGAAATAAACAGCGTATGACTAGTGTCATATTATCTCATTGATTGCGGGGGGGGGGACAGTTTGACACATTTTTTTTAATTTCGAAGTGATATGAAATAAGCAGCGTATGACTAGTGTCATATTATCTCATTGATTGCCTTACCTTCAGATCGATTTCGTCGCCTGGAAGAACGTGCTAATCAGCTTTGGAGGTAGGTGAAACGAGCGATGTACCGAATATTCAGTTTGCCGAATTTATTCGGCTGAATCGGCCATTTTTGCAAAGATTCGGTTTTGGCCGAATAATTTGTTGCGATTCCGCCGAAACCGAATATTTTACGAACACAAAATTAAACCGTTAAACGTGTCTTTTATGCCAAGTAAGATACCAAGTAATCTTTTTAAACTGCATCATAAGGAAAATCAATTTTTATATTTTTGACACATTACCTTTTTTCCCCCCAAAGGTAGTATTCTGCACTATTTGTCTGGTAACATTTTTTCATGTCAAACGCGTAGCGTACGACTTTGGGGGGGGGGCCCCAAGGTAGTATTCTGCACAATTTGTCTGGTAACATTTTTTCATGTCAAACGCGTAGCGTACGACTTTGCGTGTTCGGTTTTGGCCGAACCGAAATTTAGCCGATTCGGCACATCACTAGTTTAAACTATAGAACAGTTATGTAACGCCTTGTGTGCTATTTAGCGAGTGAATTTGTAAAGACAAGACCACATTGTTTTACTAATGGGGGGGGGGAACATAAACAAACACTTATCCCCAAGTACTATCTTACTTTAACCTTTTAAACCCTTTAACTCCACATTACTACAACATATATACGAACTTTAACCAATACCTTTTAGATATATACCTTTGATACTTCAACTATCGAACCTAATGAAATTCAAACCATACTTACCCAAAACCTTTATTCTTTACATAACTCATGAACTACGCTACCCTTCTATACACACAAACTCTTAATAACTATATATATATATACCTTAAGAAAACCTGCAATCTGTCATCTTAGTGACTATGCGTAACATATCATCTGAAAACTTATCTGGGGGGGGGGACAACGGGTATTAGTTTCTAAGTTCTACTTTGTAAGTAGTCTTAATAATGAAAAAAAAAAACAACAACTATAGAACAGTTATGTAACGCCTTGTGTGTTATTTAGCGAGTGAATTTGTAAAGACAAGACCACATTGTTTTACTAATGGCAGCCTCCTATTCGCAATAGGCAAAAAATGCTATTAATGATCTATTTACTGACCAGAATAATGATACCCTCCTTGACCAAAGTGACAATACCTTAAACACTGATAATGATTTTTCATCCTGCAATTATGTTCTGTCCACTCAAATTGCAACAAATGCTCCTTCCAAAAATAGTTTCTCAGCTATGTGTGTCAATATAAGATCATTGGCAAACCCTAGAAATTTTTCAAAGCTTGAATCCCTTATTGCAAATATGAATATTAAACCCACAGTTATTTGTGTTAATGAAACCTGGATAAAACAAAATAACCCTGGAGCTCTTTAAACTTAACCCTGGTATTCATTGCTACCTCCCCGGATACAACTTTATTTCCAAGGGGGGGGGGTTTGCCGTTCACTATATACTCTATTAAATGCAAAACCCTCTTGCTTTCGCGCAAGCTACATATCTCATGTAGGGATTATCCCCTATCCTTTCATCTTGTTTTAAAATTGTT
>QLIY01002851.1:0-15736 GCA_003260075.1 Phallusia mammillata | reverse complement strand
ATTGCAGCGAAACAAATTTTGTAACAACCCACCCCACTCTCCCCTAGGCATCCGAACGGAGATAAACGAATCAATTTCGACGTCAAATTGACGTCCAGCTAAACACATCTTAATTTGGGACCGTTATCGACGTCTTTTGCGTTTGCACTTTCGACCCAAAATGTACCAGGTTTCGACCACTAGTAGAAAAAACGAATAAGTTTCGACGTCAAATTGACGTCCACCTAAACACGTCTTAATTTGGGACCGTTATCGACGTCTTTTGAATTTGCATTTTTCACCAAAAATGACTACAATTCGACGTCTATATGACGCACATGTGTCTGCTGGGATTGCTTTGGCTCGTTTTAAAGGCAAAAATGGCCTGTGTTTGTTGTCGCTGATAACTCCAACATTGGACCAATAGATGAATCATTAGTTTAGGCTATATTTGCATGGAGTCCTAATTTCACTCTAAAAGTAATTTTGGAAACTTTCCAACAAATAGGTTCTTTTGTGATAAACAAAACTTCCCAACAGACCTCCTCGTGGCGTAGTCTTTGAAACGGTAAGGCAGAGTCGTGACTTTTTGGGCCGTTCGGGGGCAAAAGAGGAATTTCCGACAGGGTTAGCGGCCATAAATACAACAAACGGATAAACAGCAACAAAAAGCATCAAATTAACACTAATCAAATTCAACTTTACAACATTTGGAACCGTAAAAACTGGACAAAATGTCAATTGGTGGGGAGGGGGCAGTGTCCCCTAGGGAGACCCATTGAGGTTTTATTTTCAAAGTTTGGGCAAACTAAAATGAAGAGTTACTCCTTTTATCGAACGTGGTCCAATTGTGGCGTCACAGTACGCCTAAAACATTTTTTGTTAAGTTTAGGCCAGTGGCTCTGAAAAGGGACACTTGGTTCACTAAGGGTGGAATTTGTAATTCCAAGGGAGGAAATTTGTGGCAGGGGAAAATTGGGGAGAAAAAGCTGTTAACAAAAACCCGAGCAAAAAGAAAGCAAAATTCCGGACGGTTTTAATAAGCATCTTAGGCGACACGAAACATGCGCCAATGTGTTCTAGCATGTTGTTATATGTTACCAACCCAAACAGTCCCATTTTTGACAATAGTAATTTACTATCACAAAGACAAAAGGCGCAGAAAGTTTCACAGGATCCGGTCCTTTTAACAGAGTATTGTTAGCTTTCAAGACGCAAAAATAGCCTTCATTTAACTAACTATAGCAGTGGTTCTTAACCAGGGGGCACGCCAGACATTTTCATGAGGGGCATGAGTCCAAAGTTAAATAAACAAATTTATATGGGGGGGGGGGGGGGGGGGGGGGGGGGGGGGGGGGGGGGGGGGGGGGGGGGATTTTACAATTGTAGTGCATTGTTGTTAGGCTGCGAGATGCTTTGCATTTTTTTACATTTTAAAACACCAGAAGAGAAAAATAGTTTCGCTTTAAAGTTTGTGTTGAATGGTACCTTACTTATGCCCATTATTTGTGTGACGTATCCGTGTTGTGACGTAATTCATTCTCATTATTTGTAAATATTGATAGGACACGCCATTGGGTTTGAAAATTATTGCGTTAGGTTAAGTACACCATACATCAATTAATGCATAATTTTCTATCGTTTGGTTTAAGATTAAAATTGGATTTATGCAATTATATCTTGTTGAATAACATGACTTTTTTTTAACAAAGTTGTAGTTGTATGTTAATCAGATTATTTAGTGCCTATACTACTGCCTAACATGTCTGGAGAAAATTTTGATCCTTGTGAATGTGTCTGCAATGGGCAACGGGCCATTCAACGACTACTTTCTGTCTTGAGAACATCTCAACAGCATTGCACTGAAACTGAATGTTTTCCGGAATGTAAGTGATTTTAATCACATAAAGTAAATGCCAAATTTATTAAAGTTGAATTGCAATAGAGTTGATCTGCTGATTCTTCCAGTTTTGCTTAACTACTTGCCCTCCACATTGTAAAACTCTGTTGTATGTTAGCATTTTTCAGTTATTTTTTATTCAATTACTTTAGGCAAATCAAGTTATTTGGTTAAAACCAAATTAAAATGAGCTCCACATTAGACCTAATCCCTCAGCTGTGACAATTGTGCTAAGATTACAGATACATGCGTAATATTTTTTTCAGTTCCAACAGAAAATCCTGCTCAACAGGACCAACAATGGATTTTAGTGTTTGCCTCAATTTTTTGGATTGTTGTTGTCATGTTGCTGTTTTTGACAAGACCAGCAGGATTGAGAAGACAAGCAAAGGCAAATGGTGGAAATGATGTAATGCACAAAATATCAAAAACCTATTTCATTTTTTAGAAAAGAAATAATTATTTTGTACTTACATACACTAGTATAGATAGATGTGAAACATGATGTTTTGTCTGAAAAGGGGGGGGGGACGACTAAATGTTTAATGGATTTT
The DNA here is from genome assembly GCA_003260075.1 of Phallusia mammillata. Classification (NCBI taxonomy): domain Eukaryota; kingdom Metazoa; phylum Chordata; class Ascidiacea; order Phlebobranchia; family Ascidiidae; genus Phallusia; species Phallusia mammillata. The sequence continues at coordinate 13,303 of QLIY01002851.1, read as the reverse complement.
ACGCCGAAAATCATTGGTTCCGGCTAGCTTCTTACCTCGCGTATTAACATATATTCTGTTTGTTCCATATAAACATACGAACTGGCCACATTAATTTTTACTTAAAACTATCTTTTATTTTTTTCACAATGTTATTTTTTACAGAAAACGACATTTTATTGAAAAACAAACAAAGTAACGTTCGTTTGTTTGCGTCACGACGTTACGTTTTATACCAACTAACGATGTGCTACGTATTCTAATTTAATTTATGTTTATGCGCCATGAACTTGTCACTAAATTACCTTCGCCTCCCCGTGGCTTATATACACAATATCTGAATGCACGAGTAAATTGGGCTGAATTTATTTTCAGATGAAATAAAGAAATAGAGGCAGAGTGGTTTAATGCACATATTAACAAGTGCTTTTTTGAGGCGTGTTGTAGGCAAAGAGGAAAAAGGAGACCTGAATTTTTGTAGAAATTACACTTTGTCATTTGACACTATGGTCTATAATGCAACTTACAACATATTTCCTGTTAACTTACGTATTTAACCAAAAAAACTTTATGTAAGTTACACTTTTTGTAGCATGATTATACACTGAAACCAGATTTTTTTTACACCAGGGTTTCTTACGTGTACTCACTTAGGGGTACAATGACCAAAGACATACCTGTTATAATATAAGCTGTTTGGGCCCATTCGTAAAAAGTCGTTCACTTTTAATTTCTAAACAAGATTTTCAAGTAAAAATGATGTCAATTTGCTTTAGAATTTCCAAGCAGGTACTGCGATTTTGTTTTAATTTTAGCCAAGGGTTTTAAAGAGCACGAGGGAAAATACTTAGAACTAGAGATGTACCGAATATTCGGTTTGCCGAATTTATTCGACCGAATCGGCCACTGTTTCAAAGATTCGGCTTTTCAAGAAACCGAATCTTTTACGAACCCACATTTAAAGTGTTAAACGAGTGTTTTCTGCTGATTACCAACGCAAATTGCCTCAATCATTATATTTTTTAACACATTATCTTTTTTCCACTGCAGGCAAAATATCAATAGGGGGGGGGGGAGGGTTAAACGTGTCTTTTCTGCTTAAGGTACCACACAATCTTTCATAATTCACCGTAAGGAAAATCGCGTCAATTGTAATTATTTTTAACACATTATCATTTTTCCCACTGTAGACAAAAAATAATCAGTGATTCATTGGCACGTTGCCAATCATGCTTGAAGCAATTTTAAACCCCATAGAGCTGAAATAAGGACGAAACACAACTATTCTGGGGGGGGGGATTCATTATCGGGTTGGAAATCATGCTTAAGGCAATGATAAACCTCACAGGACTAAAATTAGGACGAAACACAACCATTCTGCATTAATTGCCTGGTATAAAAATTTATGTGTTTATGTTTATGCGTAGCGTACGACTTCGCGTGATGTCATAAATGATTCGGTCGAATTTATTCGGCAAAACCGCCGAATATTCGGTTTCGGCCGAATTGAAAATTTGCCGATTCGGTACATCACTAGTTTTTATACTACTCTCAGTCAGAGACACTGCTTTTTTTACACAGAGTGCACCTCCATGCCTTCACAATTTTTGTCATACAGTAAACTTTGGTTACTCCAGACTCGGTTACATTATTGTCAGGGGTGCTCAAGTTTCAATGTAGTATTCATAAATTACATGACATAGGAAAATTGATTTCTTACCATCTATCCTATCACTTTATTGATTTCAGGATTGCCAATTAGTGTCATTGGTACCAAGAATGGTTTGCTGAATTTTTAAATGACTAGACCTAAAATGGATCTTGCATGTACAGATGCAGACTTTTCCTCTTGAAAACTGAATAAATACTATTGAAACATTACCACAAACACTAAACAATCATGAATACATGTGTGTTTATGTATTTATTACAACCTAAAACATGTACAATTTGACATTGAAATATTAGCAAGGGGTTGAAATAATATTTGTTTAATTCTATTTAAATACAATTCAGATAGTCGATGCCTAGGCTTTGATGAATCAATTCACTTGAGTATAATTACAGGAATCAATTCATTTGAATTGCTGGTATTCGACAGCAAGCAATGAGTATTTTACCAATCCATGAACTAAACAAATATGGCCTGCATGACAAGAAACTTAACAGGGAAATTTGTTTTTTAGGAATTCTTTAGGAAATTTTACAGAGATTAAAACTAATGCCATTTTGAAGAATTAAAAAAAGCCACTGGCAGTTTGATAACAAGTTTCTGAAATAAGTTAGATAAAAATTTAACACAGCAACTAAGTGTTAAATTTTCTTGCAATTAAATTGACCTTATTCTTAGGATCATCAACACAATGGCCAGCAACCACCTGATGAACCACCAGTATACTAATAATTTGTAATGTATTTGTATTGTATACTAGTGTAATGTTTTGCATTGTAAATTCATAAGATGGTGCACTTACTTTTGTTATAAAATGAGTTGTGCAATATGCCAGGCATATAGACAAGATATGGTGAAGCATATATTATGTCATAACTTTTTGGAGTCAATAACTTGTGATGACTGTCTTTAGCTTAGTGCCTTTTAAAAGTGTATTAAAATAGCATTTGTGGCCACTGGTAAAAGATAAACCAACTTGCATGTACAAAGTTTTCTCAATAAATAAACATTTTTGTGCTTGACTAAGCTGCATTTGTGCCAGACAGTTTTTCATTTATTTTTATAGAAACAGTTAGTTTCTCGGCCAATGCTAACAACGAGACAGGGGAGACAGTGTGATTATTAAATAAAAGATATATTACTTAACCTTTAGAGCTGTGGTAGTTTTAGGCAAAGTTATCCAAAATTAAATTGCATGTCAGTTGCTACATGCTTGACAGTTCTGTACCATCCAGATGGTTAAAATGTCTCCTCAAGTTCGAACCTACATTTTACAGCTTGTGTTGTGTCAAGCTGTGTATTTTTGTAGAATATTTTACTGAAATATGACCATCGTCTACTAAAAACGTGGCTTTCACTTAATAGCCCATACATTATTTGCCAAACTTACAATATTGGTGACCAAAATTCAATTGTATCTGTATCTTTAACTAATACTTAATAACAAGGTTGTTTCAGCTCCCGAAACTAATATGTTCCCCACACTCATATGCATGCTAAAGGGTAACAGTATTATTGTGGTGTGATCAAAAACTCACACTGAAGATTGTACATGTTCTTTTTTTAATGGTGTTCTGCTCCAAGCAGAAAAAAATACAATAAATTCTAGTATGGGTATATTAGTTATGTGTTTGTTGACCAATATTAGGCTAATATATACCTCTTCCTTTTTATCATTAAAATGCACTATTTAAAAGTGGACTTGGATGTATTTTGAACAACACAATACAAATGATCACGAACAAAAAAACATTTTTTAGTACAAAAAAGTGTAACATAATAAGAAAACAAAACATTTAGGCACATTTGGTTGTGCAAACTGCATTTGTTTTTGTACAAGAAAGGAATATATTTTAAGTCATAATTGCAGGAGTCCTAGTCTAGTCATAGTCATATAGTTGCCAAATACCTTTTGAAAACGACAAATTTGTACAATGTGCCTTCGATGGATCGAGGGGGGGGGGCGAGTCCTAGTCATAGTCATATAGTTGCCAAGTACCTTTTGAAAACGACAAATTTGTACAATGTGCCTTCGATGGATCGATTGTGCTAAAGTGATTGTCTTTTTGGTAAAAATGAATCCTAGCTTGTTGTGTCGGGTGCCTTTCACTTTCATAATTTGTTTAATTAAAAAAATATCAGATATTATTTCCTAGAAATATTGTATTTTATGCACTAAAGTTTAAAAAAACAGTCTACAAAACAAATAGCTATAGATAAAGTATCAGAGTTTATCAGACCTTGAATGTGTGGTGTCAATATCTGGTTCATATATCTACCACCATCTCACAGTGTACAAGTAGTAAGCTCATTATTTCCACAATTAAAACGTGTGAATGTATACCAATACTGGCCTGAAAACATTCTTTTTCACTGACTGGCAATACTGATAAGTGACTGAGAAAATTTGGAGTTGTGTCATAGATACATTCCATTGATTAAATAGTCTGACTCGTCCATTAGCAGTGGGCCAGGTTTCCTTGAAAACTTTTTTTTCATAATTTTGAGTCTGCACAACACCATTACCAACACACATACAGTAACAGCAAGGCCCAATGCTAAAGGTAGCAGTGCACCTTGTTCAGGATGAACTGCAGATACAACTTGGTCTTCAAATTCCTTTTCTGTTGAAGATGTGATAATTGTTGTTGTTGTTGAGTGTAAAGTGCTTTTTTGCAGAGAAGTTAACTTGAGAATAGTTTGTGTTGGTTCCATTGTTGGGAATGCAGTTGTGGTAACATTGTTCACATCAATAATATGTTTTTCATCTGAAAAGATACTGTAAGCACCCAAAGCAATGGGAAAGTTTTCATAAAAATAAAACTAACCATCATTGCTGAAGTGTTGCCAAGTTGTGCCTGGGCAATCAATTTCATCACTCCCATCACTGCAGTCTATCACTTTATTGCATACACTAAACATATTTATACACACTCCAGTGCCACATTTCCATTCAAACTTGTCACACCTTTGGATGGGTAAAATGTCACCATCATGATCTAGACAAAAATCTTTACTTGAAAAAACAATTTAAAGCAACATAAACTAGAATGGTGGCTTTCCCACATATTTCCATTTTATATATTCTATATTTTTTTGCTAACTATTTCACCAGAAAACATATGGGTCCCCAAACAACAGTTTATGTGACTTGGTTACGGTAAAAATGGTGCGATTATATTTAGATTCTTAGGAACAAAATAGTAGAAAGCATTAAGCCAAACTTAAACTTAGTGAAAAAGAATGGGAAAAATACTCCCAATCCTCTAAAATTTTAATATCTAGCTTTGACCTAGATATAGCTGTTCAAGGCCAGTTTTAAAACGGTTAAAACTTTTTCAAGGAAACCCAGACGGTATAACAGACATTGACAAATTAAGAAGATATTTTGCAGCAAAGGAATACATAACAAACTGTTCTTTAATTAACTTTGTATTACTTCCTCGGGAATTGTAAATAACAAACATGTAACCCACTAAAAATATATAATTCAATTTCAGCATTGCGGCTTGTTTTTTGCAAAAATAATAATAATACAAAATCAAAGGGAGAAAAATGGGTGAATCTGATTAAAAGTTAAAAAAGTAGCTTAGAATATCTTACAATTAGACTAAAAGATATAATACAGACCAAAAACGAAATGTGTGTCTTTCAGGAAAGGGGATCCATAATTACAAACCCACTATTAACTTACCTTTATTTGAAATAACAGCAGAAATTGGATGACTAGTTTGAGTCCCATGAGTAGTTGAAGTTTGCAATGGTCCATCGGAATTGGAAAGTGAAACCTAAATAAACCAACCAATTGAAGTATAAAAAAAGTATTGTAGCACTCTAACTGGTGATGTTTCTTGACACTTTATGCTTTAGCTTTATTGTTGTGGCTCCATTACCAGCATAGGCTACAAGGCCGAATAACTTGGGAGCGAATTTAGCTGAACCAAGTGGATGTCTTCTTATGACAATCCAAAATACACTTCAAGGAAGAGGATCAATAAAAAAGTTAAACATTATTATGATCGCATTTTTAGCCAAAATGTTTTGGCCCATCCAAATGTTTAGTTAGAACTGGAATACAATACCAAAAATGTTGGGTATCACAACAACAAATCAACATTTTGCAATTAATTTTTGTGATGAATTTGACAATAAGTTGGGAGCACATGAGATAAATAGATAGGGTCCTCTGGCCACACTATATACATAAACAACAACATTTTTCCAATGTTTAAGAATTTTTTTTCATAAGAGGTGTTAAAAGGGTAGCAAGCAAATTTCTTTATCAAGAAAAAATATATAAAATTTGGCGCATGTATACCTGTCGTTTGTATGTTACATATCCAGTATGTTTAGAAAATAAACACAAAAATTCATTATCCTTTGATTCATTGACACAATCAAACAAAAAGCATTGTGGCACATTCTGTCTTGCTGATGTTGCTTGAAAAACTGACAAATCACATCTGTACAAACAACAAATCGAATGTTATGTGAACATGAAGGTTCTTTTTTCTGTGTTGCCACTACACATATTAAATTAAAAATTATTATAACTAGAAGGGTGGCTTAGCACATATTGCCTTTGCATATACACTAAAGCGTATTTTGAAACATTAATATATTTCCTACACTTATTTTATATTGGATCCCATATTATCCACTGTCTTTTATAACCTTGGTTGTTTCTGCAAGCAGAAGCGCATTGGTCCCCCACACATGCAAAGTTGTAAATAATGCATTTCAAGAGATAACAATGAGAAAGTTCGGTATTGTTAAGTCAAACACAGTGATTGGTACTGAGCATAAATATATATGCTATACACATTTTTGAAGTTTTTTTTCTATTTTATGGTCTATCTGATAAAAACGTGTCAAATCATGAGAAAATAGAACAAAACACAACAATCAGCTCCTATTAATGCCGTTGTTCACACAAATGTAGGGGGCTAGTGGAGTAAATGATAGGGTTACAGCAGGGGCGGGCAACTTCTCCAGTCGGCGGGCCTGATATGGGAGGGGGGGGGGGGGGGGGGGGGGGGGGGGGGGGGGGGGGGGGGGGGGGGGGGGGGGGGGGGGGGGGGGGGGGGGGGGGGGGGGGGGGGGGGGGCTTATCCAGTGATATAAAACGGATCATTGACCACCTAAACCAAATACATTCAAGAACATCACAAATACAATACAGTCCAAACAATCTAACTGATATAACATAAAATTATTCACCACAGCAAATTTAATGCATACACCACAGACTTAGATACTGCTGAAACACTAACTAGGCTACATGTGTGGAAACAAAGGAAACCGTGAAAGCAGGCGACACACATTGTTGGCAGTTATGTCGTAACAATGGACATATGGTGCAATGGTAACAACGGGGGGAAAGATTTTTGGTATTGGGGAGCATTACTGTTCATTACAACTATAATTTGACATAGTAAGCAAGTAGTGGGGGATTGTGGCAGACTATGGCCGCAGGCCACATTATCATGTAAGACCTGAAACTGTCTGCGGGCCGGGGGGGGGGATCCGGATCCAGCCCACGGGCTGGTTGTTGCCCACCCCTGGGTTACAGGGTTGAACACAACAATGGACACCTATAAATGGCACACTCTACAAGCTATCTAAATTTCATTCAATTTTGACATTGTACAAAAAATTGGCCCACTTTGGGTGGGCTAATGGGGTAAATGTTGGGCAACAGGGTTGAACATAACAATCGACATCTATAACTAGAAAAGTGGCTTTCTGATATACTTCCATGTTATATATTGTATATCATATTTACCAGTTTACTATACACATAATTTGATCTACACATATGATTGTTTTTGTAAAGCAAAAACAAATGGCACATGTGTTTATGCGGATTTACGGTAATTAAAAGTTGCAGGTATTTTTAGATTCTTAACGACAAATTTTTCGCAAAGCACTCAACCTTTAAAGGTTTTTGTCCGTATTCTTTTTGCATCATTGTCATATAACTAGAAGGGTGGCTTATTTTTGTTGTTGCATTCACACTATAACCTATTTTAAAACTAAAATATATTTCCTATGCTTATTTTGTATTGGGTCCCACATTAGCCTTAGTTGTTTCTGCAGGCAGAAACTCATGGGTCACCACACATGTAAAGTTAAAAATAGTGCATTTCAAGAGATAACCATGGTCCACATGCTACCCAAATTTTAGCCAATTCCGACACTGTTTTATAAACTTACCCATTTTAGGGGGCTAGTAGGGTTACTAATGGGGTTTGACAGTAAACTAAAAAAATATGAAACCTCAATGACTCAATCCATAGTATTGCAAAAAAATAAAACGTCTGTCCGCACACATATTATTATAAAAATATGAAACCTCAATAACTCAATCCACAGTACTGCAAAAAATAAAACGTCTGTCCGGACACATATTATAGGCTGTAAAGGTAACTGGCAAAATTTTAAATACTAAATGAATACCCTACTCAAACAATTGTTAAATTTTTCGAAAATATATTTCCTATGTATTTTACATAGGGTCCATTAGCCAACGTTTTTTATAACCTTGATTTGTTTGGGCATACAGAAACTTGTGGGTACTCAAAACCCCACAGTTGTAAACAAACTAGAAGGGTGGCTTAGCACATATTGCCATTGCTCACACACTGTGACCTTTTTTAACATATATTTTCCATCCACCACTTGTTAAATTTTTCGAAAAGTTTAGCACCATAGGGCTTGTATTTCTGGCCTAAAACTAAAACAGATTCCTTCGGGATTTAAGAGGTAAAACAATGGGTGAATCCAATAAGAAGTTACAAAATTCTTTAGTATACCTTACATTGCACCAACCAACAAAGCATGAAACTCCCAGATTATATACTTAAGTCAGTACAGCCGTTTTTGGAAAAATCGTTTTAGGGGCCTGTGGGTGAACCACTGGGTCATTTGGGGTTAAACTTCAGGAGGATCAAATTTGGATCAATACCTATCATCTGCCAAAATTTGAATAAATTTGAAGCACTATTTCTGGACCAAATGCGTATAACAAACCAGCGTTAGACAGAAAAAATAAAAAAAATTATGGGCAAAAACAATATGTGCCCCCTTCAGGGAAGGGGACCCATAATTAATAGACTAGAAAACCTAAAAATATACATTTTGGGGTAAAGGGGAGATAGGTGAATCCCACTAAAAGTTACAAAGTTCAAAATACTTTGCAATGCACCAAACAACAAAGCATGGAACAACTTGATCATGTCTTTTAACATGAAAAAGTAAGAAATTTCAGATACAGGTCGATGATGTTGATGAACTGATGGGTCAACCTGGGTCAAACTTTGGGGGGATCAACTATTAATAACTAACTCACATGTGTGTAAACTTAAATAAGTTTGAAGCACTCTTTCTTGGCCAAATGATTAGAACAAACCATCGTTTGACAGGAAAAAAATACAAACAAACACAATATGTGTCCTCTTAAGGGAAAGGAACCCATAAAATTGATGAAAACAATTAAAACTTCAATACCTAAAATCATGTAAACAAGGGTTCTAGAGAAAAGGTGTACAAACCAGATTTTAAAAGTATTATAAATTTGGTTATTTCTAAAACACCTGAGGTTTGTGAATTATGTCAGACCAAAGTTTTTCCATTTCTGGTATCCTAGCTACAGATGATAGAAGACGAACTAGATCTCGTCCGATTCCACAACATTCAACCCACTATAGAAAAATGCAAAAAAATATTTTATTACAAGTACAAATCATAAACTATTTTCAACTAGCCCCAAATGTTTAGAATTGTAGTTTTAATGCCATAATGATAGTATTTGAAGTTGTCAAAGCTTTTGACATATTCTTTGTCACAAAATATCAAATGTCAAAACATACTGCACTAACCTTTTCTCGCATAAGAGCAACAAGAAAAGCAACTTCTTTTTTGAGTAGAGTTGAAAAGTTGTGATGAAAATGATCCTGCAGGTAGTAAATAGATCAGAACGAGCCAAAACTAGAAGGTGGCTTAGCACTTGTTGTCAATGCAAATACAGTTTTAGCTAAAACGATATTTACACTATGTAATCCAGCAAGGTTTTTTGTGTAATCATTGTTTAAAAGTTAATTTGAAAGATTTCTATTTCATTTGAATTCCTATTTTTACACAGAATCCAACAACATCATTGTTTTTGGAAACAAAACGGACCCCCATCCATGCGTATGTGGGATAGATTGAGTATAATATGGTGCAACTTTATTATTTTTAAGGACACCTAACAAAACAATAACACCTTAAGTCATGAGGCTAATATCGTTTTTTCTATCAGCTTTAAGCTACCATAGCAATAAAACCAGTAAATCTTCCATAATTATCTGGGTATGGCTGTTTAAACACACTTCATTGGGGTTGTAACAATAGCCACTGGGCCTTAAAAAATATATTATTTTTTTAGTTCTTTTTTCAAATTTTACCCATTTGGTAACTGTTGGTAACTGTTTAAAGTGCATCTTTAGAATCAGCAACTACCATTGTTGTGTCATTGTACTATATTGTTTTCACACAAAGCAATGCAGCACACTCTGCTACACTTTCCCTGTATTTGTTATTTAATATAATAGTGTTTTTTAATGCAGTTAATGGCATTGAAGAACATTTTTTTGATAGTTGACTTACTTAAAAGTTTGTTTTTGGCCCTTAAAATTATTTGAGTTTGAAACCTCTGCTGTAAAGAACTAGAAGAGTGACTTAGCCTATATTACCACTGCACATACACAATAACCTATTTTGAAACATAGCCAATGTTTTTCTAACCTGTGTTTGCTTCTGCAAGCAGAGTGGGTCCCCACACATGCAAAGTTGTAAATAATTCAAATTCTGGGAAAACCTAATCATTAAGTTTAGAGCTAGTTTTGGATGCTATATGAGGTACAAACTATCAAAATCTCCAGTTTGGACATTGAAAAATGCAACCATTTTAGGGGTTAATGGGGTAAATGGCGGGGCTACAGGGTGAAAATTAACAATCGACACACAAAACTAAGAACTGTCCAAATTTCATTTGAATCCGACATTATTTAAACACTTTTGCATTCATACGCTGTTAAACAACTCCCTGCAAAAATGTCCACCAAGCAAAATACAAACGCATTTTGCCTTTATGACACTTCAACACCTTTCATTTGTGGTGCCCAGCAACATGTAAAATTGTTTTACACTTTGGGAGCTAGTTGGGTAAATACTGGGGTTTTTAAGTCAATCGAAACAAATACCATATCTGCAGGACTATATCTACCACCTGTAAAAGTTTCATCTAAAATGGACAAACTTCACTGGAAAATAAAGAAAAAATACACTGAGTGAAATCAAGATGCGTCCCCTTCAGGGAAGGCAGGGGCGTATCCAGAAATTTTTAAAGGGGGGGTCCAACAATTTTTTTTGGGGGAATCCCTAATGACATCATCATTATGATGTCACACGTCGTTCAAAACGACGCGTTATGCGGCAAAGCACTTTTTCCAAAATTGGCGGTTTCTCTACCCATCTAATTGACAGGAAGAACAGGTAATTTTAGCGAAAGCTTTGTAGTTTTCTGATTTCGCCGCTGCTATCTAGCTTACTCAGCCAAACTGCAGCTGCAAAATAAGCGTGACTGTCAGGTAGTCAAAATCGTTGCTTAAAAAAACAGGGTCCAATTTCAAAAGAACTAAATCTGTTGCTGAAGCGGTAATCTTACTGTTAAGTTGCACAAAGTCACGAATGCACTAAAGGTGGTAACTGCAGAAGGCATAAATTGTGCCTGGCAAGTAACAAATTACCCTAATAACATAACTCGATTTACATCGATCTAATGTTTTTGACAAACCATTGACCTATTTAATTTACGCACAACTTTTTGAAAAGGGGACCCCCAAGCCCTAAATGTATACTAAAATAAATAAAAAACTAAATGTATACTAAAAAAAACTAAATGTATACCAAAAAGTAGTATAAGTATGAAATTGACAACACACTAGACAGTTTTTCTCGTAACAACTAAAACGGTTTATGCATCATTTTGTGACAAATACAACATATAGGTAAACAATATATACATCCTATTCTAAATTGTATTTTCACAAACCTGTAGGAGACGTAGAAAAGTGTACACAGTTATTTGTACAACAGCCGTTGATTTTTCCACCCATGCCTGGTTGGTTGTTAAAATTCCCAACAAGTTTTCACACAACCAAATGTTTTTTGGTGTAGTGTCACCGCCTATGAGAGTAAAACATGGCAACATTCGATTTCAAGTGATTTATGAAAAAGCAAGTGCTAATTTCATGTACAATTTCACCTTGAATCAAATTTCAACAGTTATGACTGGATACAGCTTTACAAAGGTTGCACTAATTTTTAAGTATAGGTTTTGCTGTCATACTGCTGTGGTCAAATACATTTTTCTTTTATATCAAAATGCAAAAATGTAATATCAACTAGAAGGGTGGCTCAGCACATATTGCCATTGCACATACACTATAATCTATTTTGAAACATAATACATTCCCTACACTTATTTTATATTGGGTCCCATATCACCCACTGTCTTTTATAACCTTGGTTGTTTCTGCAAGAAGAAACTCATGAGACCCCCATACATGCAAAGTTAAAAACAATGCATTTCAAGAGATAACCATCAGTCAGTTTGGTGTTTCAAAAACACTGTGGTCAGTTCTGGCTTAAATAATTATTTATAATCATGATATTAACCATTTAAACTATGCAAATCTAATTCAATTCACACATTGTCCTATTTAGTGTTCTATTTATAGGAAAGGAGGGGTAAATAGTGGCAAAATATAGTAAAACGCAACAATCGACACCTATAAATAGCAAATTCTACAAGCTGTCCAAATTGTATTTAATTCCGACACTGTTTAAAAAACTCACCCATTTTAGGGGGCTGGTTGGGTAAATGTTCAAGCTATAGGGTGAAACTTAACAATCGACACCTAAAAATGACATAATCTACTAACTATCCAAATTGCATCCAATTGCGACATTGTTTACAAATCTTACCCATTTTAGGGGTACATGGGGTATATGATCGGGCTACAGAGTAAAACACAACATTTGACATCTATAAATGGCACATTCTATAAGCTCTACAATTTTTAGCCAAATCTGACACTGTTTAAACAACTCGCCCATTTTAGCGGGCTGGAGGGTAAATATAGGGTCTACAGGGTTAAACACAACAATTGACACCTACAAATGACAAATTCTACAAGCTGTTCAAAATTCAGTTAATTCTGCAATTGTTTAAAAAAATTCACCCATTTTAGGGGGTTAGTGGGGTTCAACACCCAAAAGTATAAAATATGAAACCACAATGACCCAAGGGGGGGGGGGGGGGGGGGGGGGGGGGGGGGGGGGGGGGGGGGGGGGGGGGGGGGGGGGGGGGGGGGGGGGGGGGGGGGGGGAACAGCACACGGCTGTTAACACCCCTCCAACTGGCATGTGCAAAAACGCCCAGCAAGCAATGCACAAGCACAAGTACAATATGTTCTGTTGCCTTTATTATACTGTTACACCACAGAAATCTTTCGTTTGTGGTGTGCAGCAACATACAAAAACGTTTTAGATTTTTGGGTGCATGGAAAAACTTCACCGAAAAAAAAAAAAAAAAAAAAAAAAAAA
>QLIY01002850.1:0-15737 GCA_003260075.1 Phallusia mammillata | reverse complement strand
AACAGTTTGCACTGTCTCCAGTTTCACGTTAAAGGCTTAACGCATGGCTAACAAAAATTTTCTAAATGTAATATTTCAAAAAGTGGTAGAACAAAACCGAAATTAAGTTTTGTTCTTTTAACAGCAGACTAGCTAAAAAAAAGTCTCAATGCGATATAGGATAAAGAGGATTTGTCTTTTCATACGGTGATGACATTACAAAGAACCCGTTTGGTGTGTACAAAGTTTGTTGATACTGATCTAATTCATAGCACGAATGATCCTGGGTATGACAACGTATTGATTGCATTAGGTTAATCACCCTCTGAGTATGTTTTCCCCAAAAAGAACCTTGTTACAGCCCGAGAGCAACCAACAGCTGATTCCTGAAAAACAAACAAAAAAATTTACAGAAATCGTTGNTACGGTGATGACATTACAAAGAACCCGTTTGGTGTGTACAAAGTTTGTTGATACTGATCTAATTCATAGCACGAATGATCCTGGGTATGACAACGTATTGATTGCATTAGGTTAATCACCCTCTGAGTATGTTTTCCCCAAAAAGAACCTTGTTACAGCCCGAGAGCAACCAACAGCTGATTCCTGAAAAACAAACAAAAAAATTTACAGAAATCGTTGTAAACAACAAAAGCAGAGGCGGCTCGTGCATACAAGCTTGGAGACTACAGCAACCCCTAGATATTTTTACTCGCTTATTCCTACCATAATATTACAGTTAACAATCATCACATATAACTTTTTATGCTTACGTAATAAATAATAAGCACAATTTCCGCCCTAATCAGCATTTTTTTTAAAAACTATGAAGGTGGCTTTCTAACTTTCATCCAACTTTCATATACTTTCATCTACAGCTCGAGTTTTACCGAGTGCGCATGCGCACCTGCATACAACGCAAAATAGGAGAAACGGGTTGTGGCTCGCGCAGCTCCACGCGTGACATAGCGCTAGTTTGGTAATCTGCTCCGCATCTATTGTGCTCAAAAGATATTTCAATTTTTTTTCCAGCTTTATGTTATTTATTTAAAGGTACATGGTAACTTTTCAAGATGACTGCAAGTGAAATTTAGCTTCAATAAATTAAAAAGTGCAAATAAACATGCTATTCTAAATAGCCAGGAATTGTTATTCAGGCAGGAAATAACAACAAGAACAACAAGAAATACATGCTTTTAATTCTGAATGGCAATAAAAAAATATGGCTATGTGACTGTGAAGTTAAATGCCTTACTAAAATTCAGGCAACATCAAATTCTGAACAAACAATTGCAGAAGCAACATGAATTTTGAAATACCTGAATGATGATAACTTTAAATTTAGAACTTTTTTAACACATAATGCCTCATGTGGGAAAAATTTACAATCTAATTCATTTTCAAGAATTGTGTTTGAGCCTTTGGTGTCAATGAATATGTAAAAAATCCTTCAAGAATATTAATGGCCGTACATAAAGTATGTGACTTTATATGTGTTACTAAAAGGAATAGATACTCTTTCACTAAACAACTAGTAGTTGCTAATTTGTTTCATAGGAAATGTTTCAGTCTTCTATTTGCTTCTATTTGAATAAGGACGACTGATGATGCCCGCATGGGCGAAATACACCGATTTTACACCAGTGTTCTTCAACGGGGGCGATTTCGTCTACGGAGGGGGCGATAGTGACAATTTTGGAAGTTGGGGGCGCGATTTCAACTTTACTGATTGTATAAATGTGTACAAGAACTGCGAGACTCAGCTGACCAGGGGCGGCTCGTGCTAGGGTGCTGCAGCACCCCCTAGATATTTTTACTTAATACACCTACCATAATATTACAAATGACTTTCATTATTTTGATTTTTTATTCCTTAGCAAAATATAATAAGCATAATTTCCCTCCTAATCATGTTTTTTCTTCATTAAATTTTTTTTTTTGGAAACACTAATGTATATCTATTCTGGAACTGCAGCTCCAGTTTTCTGACGTTCCGTGACGTTTCATGACGTTTTGCGGTTCTGCGCATGCGCACTTTGACAAGCTACATGCTGGGCGAAATAGGAGCCAGGGTGCAGCGGCTCACGCAGCTCCAGCCCCCCCCCCCACCCCCTAGATATTTTTACTTAATACACCTACCATAATATTACAAATGACTTTCATTATTTTGATTTTTTATTCCTTAGCAAAATATAATAAGCATAATTTCCCTCCTAATCATGTTTTTTCTTCATTAAAAATTTTTTTTTGGAAACACTAATGTATATCTATTCTGGAACTGCAGCTCCAGTTTTCTGACGTTTCGTGACGTTTCATGACGTTTTGCGGTTCTGCGCATGCGCACTTTGAAAAGCTACATGCTGGGCGAAATAGGAGCCAGGGTGCTGCGGCTCGCGCAGCTCCACCAATCACGTAGCGTGTGACCTGGGCACCCGGAAGTAGTTGTCTGTTCCGCGTTTATTGTGTGCCAAAGCAAATCACGTGTACCATCAGGTTCGACAATGAGTACAGTACGACAGTTATTCTTTTTTAATCATTTTTACAGTTTTTGATTGAAAGGTTAATCATGGCTTTTCAAGATTCTAATTCGGTGACTGTAAGTGAGCTTCAGCAACTTAAGATTTCGCATTTATCAAGTTATNAGATGGTTTTACAAATGTAGCCAAAATAGGTGAGAAAGCAGAAAAACATGAGAAGTCAAAGAAGCATGTGGACAATGATGTTTCACTTTCACTTTTGGGAACTGTAAATATTAAGGAAAAACTTAGTGAGGCGTATATAGACTTTCAATTATTGAACACAACAAAAAAGTGGAAAAAAATCGTGAAATTTTGTCCAAAATAATAGACTGCATTTTGTTCTGTGGAAACTTTGAAACTCCCTTACGTGGACATGATGAAAAAGATGTGTATTGATATAATGGACATGTACTGTTTGTCTAAACAGTAGCTGCTAAATTGCTTCTCAGGAAGTGTTTCTTAAGAATGAACATTTTACAGACAAGATAGTAGTGACCTTGACCACCAAGCACATGCTAGTGTTGACAAAGAAATACTAGTTACTGAAATGAAAATGTTTCTGTAGATCTAATGTTTATGAATACTTTGAAAATAATCTAGATGATGTTTTGACAAGTGAAATTGCTAGGATGAAAACTCCTTTTTGCTGTTTCCATGAGTCCTTTGAAAGCAAAACAGTTTGGATGCAAACCTTTGTTAGGAACACCATTATTTCCAAAAGACTTGCACTTGCAGTGCTAGTACTACTAAATAGAAAAACAGTTTCTCAGTTGTCATTTGGAATCAAGGAAGAAGCTATCAATTATCATGCCCAAACTATAACTTTATGATTCATTTTGGTTGTAAAAAGGAAGCACAAGGTTTAATAATATGGTTTAAATTTAAGTGAGAGTGTTGTAAATTTTAAAGCTTGAAGGAGTTTTGCACTTAAAAAAAGCAATTACAAGCTATTTGCCAGCAAATAAAGCAGCAATTATAGCAGTTAAAAATCTGAAAGACAAATAATAGTCTGTACACAAAAATTCAAAAAAAGATGTTAAAATAAACAAGTTCTGACACAAATGTAAAGTGGTTGTTAAATTTGTCAGTTATGATACCAATAAACAGCTGTATGGCTAGTTTTTTGTGTGACAATTATAATCTGTGAAGTGTCATATAATATGTTGAAAACGCTGACTGTGACCATAAGGTTACTTAAATGAAACATGACCATTTTTTTAAATGTTGTCGAACTGAAATACTTCGACCTTTTTCGAATCATTACTTTTTTTTCTATATTCTTGTTGTGTTTTACCGTATTTACAACCGCTTAGTTTCAAGTCTGTGTCACGTGTGTTTTTGTTCCACATTATTACTGCATGTTATGGTGTTTAGCCGTCGCTGTGCAAGTAAACAAAATACACAAATGATATCGTCTGCTGTTTACACTCGTGTACATTATTGCGTAACAAAAATTACGTCACAATGGAGTTTCTAATTAAGATTTGTATTACTTGTTTTTCTACACAAAACAATGGCTAGAAAACTATAAATGTAGGTTTTCTATATATTGCCAACTTATATATGTTCAATAAAGGCTAAAATTTTGAGCAGCACCCCCACAAATTTTAGGCACGAGCCGCCACTGCAGCTGACTTTAACTTGCAGATATAATTTGTCTTGCAAACAAACACCAGGGACAAGGGACGAGTCAGCATGCTGCTATTTGAATGCATTGTGTTTTCTGGCGTTTGTTCGTAAGTTACTTTATGTGATCTCGAAAGCAAGGTTGGGCATTTCATTTGCCACAGGGGACACTTTATTTATTACGTATGGTGACGAGCCAAACTTTTAAAATGCAACGGTAACTTAAACTTGTTTTGCTTTCACATTTCCTACAGGGCTATAGGCCTCCAAGCGCTTTCTGAACTGCAAAGTATTTGTATCATTTAGGATTCTCCTCTACCGAGTAATGCCCCATTGTTCTCAACAAAAGAAGGCGTTTGTTTGCGCATAATCGTAATATTGTTTTGTCTATACTGTTACAAAATTTTCTCAGATGCGTTAGAACAGCGGTTCCCAAACTGGGGTTCGCGGTCCTTTAGGGGTCCGTGAGGCAATTTTGGGGGGACCGCGAAGCGGTTGAAGTAATTCTATAATCTTATTTGGCGTCAGTTTGTGCCACTAAATAAGTTTAAAATCAAAGTAGAATTGAGAATCGACTGTCTCCATTGCTAAACAACGGCCTTTATTGAATTACAACTATCAAAAATGCAATTGTTCGCGCACAATCGTAATGTTTTTGTCCTGTTTGTGATGTCACATGTCGTCTTTGGAAGATTGTTAAGCGCAATTTTGCATAACTAGCTAAAATCCTGCAATCAACTTTCGTTTTGAAAATATGAAAAAGGGATCGTTTTGAAAAAAATATGAAAAAGTTTGGGAACCACTGCGTTAGAAGAATTGCTTGAAATGAACCTTGCGTGTGGTAGTAGCAATTAAATTAGGTTTTAACTGTTCACTGAAGCTTTCGTGTTGCTAGGTGAATCTAACGGCCCACATCTGCTCAAAAGGCAGAACCTTGGTACCAATAACAATCTCATAGGGAGAGCGATTTTGAGCCAGTGCCTTGGAAAGGGGGCGATTGAGCCAAAAAGGTTGAAGACGGGGGGGGGGTTTGGTATTTGTTGAAAATGTCAGCTGTGACTATAACTTACTCAAATAAGACATGACTGTTGAGTATTTCAACATGGTGCTATTTGCTAACCATGCTGTTATACTAACACAGACAAACAATCATTTCCGTCATGCCTCGAATAGCAGGCGAACGCAAGAAGGATGTGATATGGGGGGGGGGGTTACACTATATTGTTGACTAATTCTGATTAGTGAGCACTGTTGCTTCGTCAATTTATCTTACAGACAAATTACACATATAATCAGTGTTCGTTCACATATGATGCCTACTAGTAGCGGGAAAGATCCTGACAAACACTAAACGTTACTTTATTAAATTTGTCGGTATTTATTCCATTAACAAGCTACAGCTAATTTGGTGTGTGGCTAATCTGAGAACTGTTTGGTATTTGTTGAAAATGTCAGCTGTGACTATAACTTACTCAAATAAGACATGACTGTTGAGTATTTCAACATGGTGCTATTTGCTAACCATGCTGTTATACTAACACAGACAAACAATCATTTCCGTCATGCCTCGAATAGCAGGCGAACGCAAGAAGGATGTGATATGGCTCGGTTTGCTGGGATGGCACAGAAAACGTTTAGGCTTGCGTTGTTAAAAGAAACAAACCATTCATTTCAAAAACGAATAACTGATGCATTCTTTGTCGAAACTATCGTAACTTTATTTGCATGTATTCTGTTTTTGTTGTGTAAAGTTAGAAACGCATGACGCAAGCTGGCAACCGGATATTAAGGCCCCGCCCTGCTGCGAGGTGTTTTTGACTAAGCTTTTGTGAAGATTTGTATTTGTATAATCTTACATTGTATTAAATTTATTAAGAATCAGAAGGTCGCGCTTGATTAAGTATAAATTGAAAGATTTAATCTTTAGTTATATAAAATTATATTTTAGTTTGTGACGAAAGTTTAGAATTGAGACAGATAATTCAGTCTTATGTGGCTAACTATGGAAGCTGTTACAATGACCATATTATCGGCTGAATAGAAAGTGTGTTAGTCAGTGGTGGTCTTTGTTTTTCCTAAACGTTGTCCAACCCAAATACGCCGACCTTCTCCGACTCTTGTTTACCAATGTTTTTGTTTTCATTATTGTTGTTTAGCGTACTTACATATATTTTTCATGTTTATGACGGGAGCACGGTGGGTTGTGCTTATAATACCTCTGGTCTAAATTATTACTGTCGATGGTGTACTAAAAATTATTATCTGTCGATGGTGTACTAATAAACAAATTTAGTCGATCGCAAGGACAGGCAACCCTGGCTATAGATGATCGAATTAAAAATAATGTATCTACAAATAAAACACAAAATCTTACAGGAAGACCGAGTCTTTCGCGGTTTTCGGCCAAATTCTCTCCGAAATAATGCGTCCAGCAGCTAGCATGAAACACCAGTTTTACTTTGCTCAAACATTTAGAAATAATTTCAGCTTCCTCATCTCCGAACTTGTTTTGACCTAGATCAAGCGTTTCCATCTGTTTAAGATTTGATGATTATTTGTTGGGAATTAATTTTTTAGATTAATGATTTACATAAAGGTTGACAAAATTGTGTAATAGCTTTTTATTTTATTTTGCAATGTTAGTGAAATCGTTACCGGGGTTTCAAGTTGACTGATTTTTTCGCATAGAACTTTTAAACCAGCTGTAGAAATCCCGCAATGCTTCAGACTCAACCTCCGCACTTTGTTTATACAACCAGAAATAATTTTAACTCCAGCATCACCAAACTTGTTCCGACTAAAATCAAGTTCTTCCATCTGTACAAGATTGATGATTATTTGTTGCAAATGTTAACTGTATTTTTTAAACGTACTTCATGTTCACCTGGCAACAGTCGTAATTTTGTATTTGTTTTTTATTTTGTGATATTAGCAAGAAATCTTACCGGGGTTTCAAGTTGACAGATTATTTTGCATAAAACTTTTAAACCAGCTGCAGAAATCCCGCAATCCTCCAGCCCCAACCTTCGGACATTTTTTATACAAACGGAAATAATTTTAACTCCAGCATCACCAAACTTGTTCCGACTAAAATTCCCCCCCCCCCAGTGACGTAACTATTCACGAAAAAATAGGCAATTTTTCTGTCGGGAATCCCGGGATTCCCGGGAAATAAAAAAAAATATTTCCCGATTCCCGGGAATGAAAAAATCCGCGAAATAGAGGAACCCTATTACCGGCTGAATAGAAAGTGTGTTAGTCAGTGGTGATCTTTGTTTTTCCTAAACGTTGTCCAACCCAAATACGCCGACCTTCTCCGACTCTTGTTTACCAATGTTTTTGTTTTCATTATTGTTGTTTAGCGTACTTACATATATTTTTCATGTTTATGACGGGAGCACGGTGGGTTGTGCTTATAATACCTCTGGTCTAAATTATTACCGATCTGTCGATGGTGTACTAATAAACAAATTTAGTCGATCGCAAGGACAGGCAACCCTGGCTATAGATGATCGAATTAAAAATAGTGTATCTACAAATAAAACACAAAATCTTACAGGAAGACCGAGTCTTTCGCGGTTTTCGGCCAAATTCTCTCCGAAATAATGCGTCCAGCAGCTAGCATGAATCACCAGTTTTACTTTGCTCAAACATTTAGAAATAATTTCAGCTTCCTCGTCTCCGAACTTGTTTTGACCTAGATCAAGCGTTTCCATCTGTTTAAGATTTGATGATTATTTGTTGGGAATTAATTTTTTAGATTAATGATTTACATAAAGGTTGACAAAATTGTGTAATAGCTTTTTATTTTATTTTGCAATGTTAGTGAAATCGTTACCGGGGTTTCAAGTTGACTGATTTTTTCGCATAGAACTTTTAAACCAGCTGTAGAAATCCCGCAATGCTTCAGACTCAACCTCCGCACTTTGTTTATACAACCAGAAATAATTTTAACTCCAGCATCACCAAACTTGTTCCGACTAAAATCAAGTTCTTCCATCTGTACAAGATTGATGATTATTTGTTGCAAATGTTAACTTAAAAAAGATTCATTTTTCACTTGGCAAATGACGTCATTTTTTATTGTTTTTTTTTAATTTTGTGGTATTAGTAAAAAAACTCACCAGGATTTCAAGCTTATTGATTTGCTCGCATAAAACTTTTAAACCAGCTGCATAAATCCCGCAATCCTCCAGCCTCAACTTTCGAACATTATTTAAACAATACGAAATATTTTGGAGTCCAGCATCATTAAAACTATTCCGACTCAAATCAATCTCTTTAATCTGCAAATTTATAAAGGCTTGTGGCAAATATTAACAGGACTTTTTATGGCACATAACGAGTGACACAATTTTGTAATTGGTTTTTATTTTTGTTATATTTTGTGATATTAGTGGAAATGTCACCTAAGTTAAAAAAAACCTGCAATTTATTAGGATGAGCACCACAAAAAACCCCCCCCCCCCCCCCCCCCCCCCCCCCCCCCCCGCATTTGACTAACTCCATTACAAATCAACTGTAATGAGCCTGAGTTTAGGGAGCAGTTTTCAAGTTTCAGCATCTCAAGAGATCTATTTAACCATGAGAGAATTTTAACCAAGGCGTGTGCATCACTGGTTTGAATTTGAATTGAGTGAAATTCAAACTTTAGTGGAAGACTACTTGCAAAATCCTCCTTTTCATCATCTGAGCATTCTTGTATGTCGGTCAACAGATCTTATAAAATAAAATAAAGAAATTTGTTTTTTTTTGTAAATGAAAACGTCAAATGCAGTGCAGCTGAATCTAAATTTGGAAACCATAGTTAACCACAATGTATATTTAAACTTTATTATCTTTTACAGGCAGTATCTATTCAGGTATATTAATGCAAAAAAAGCAATTCCATCATATGGTGATTGTAGCCAAATAACCGTCTGCCCGTTTTGCATCTTTTTTGTCTAAAAACTCTAAACGTTTTAAAGTTTTGACACAATCACCTTGTAAGATTGCCGATTTAACATGAAATTACGAGAGCAAATTTAATACGTACAATAGCCAATACGGCCGATCTCTCGCCAGCTGCACTGATGAGACCTTTTAGGTCGAAACAGTGGGGACTGTCCGCAGCTTATTATGTATTGGCTTGACGCTTTTACTTTAATATTGTACTTCTTAAAATCTGCTGTACTACTATTATTTTTTATTATTTTATGCTATTATTTCTTATTAAACTTATGAACAGATCCGTAAATGGTAATTAAAATATTCATGATTGTGTTAGTAATAGTTCCGGCACAGAAAATGATTTTCACTAGCCGCGTTTTTACCACCTAAATTAGTGGTTTATCAATGTCGGTAACAACATTCTGAATGAACAAAGTGGAGATTAAATAATTTCAAAACATGCAACGTGCATTGATGTGTTATAATCATATGTCTTAGGGTTATGACGCAACATCCAAGTTTTTTACAGAAACGCAAGGACATTTTTATGAGTACTGTACTAAAGGTAGTGATATAGTATGGCATTATTGCTCTTGAAAAATATTTTAAAATTGTATTGATTGCGCCCCATTGCAAAAGTCAAAGTCCTCTAAAACCAATTTTCTTAATTTGGCATTTTAACATTTGCAAACAGCGAAAGCCTGGTTGATTTATTTAAGACGTATAATAAAATAATACTCTCACACTAATTGAAATACTCTTACCTATCAATCGATAATCGCTCACATTGTTGTCCATAAATGCTTTCAACTCTTCGCAAAGCAATGAAACTTTGCCTGCAAAAACAACAACAAATTAGTTAGTACAAGTGTTTTGTGCAAGCCACAGACGCGAAGTGCAGTCTGATTGGCGGAAGCAGATTCAATGAAATGTGCAGGTGCGACTGTACGGTGATACGGAAAATGGCATTGTGGTGCCAGGGCACTCCCTATTAACACAAATTCATCTTACGTTTCATGCCACTGCCCCACATTCAAAATTCCCCGGCCATCAGTTTCTTCAACCTGTTTTATGTCTGAGATCACTTTAAATTTCTTCCTGTCAGTTTAGTAACAGCAGGACAGGGGTAGCTTTGGAAATATATGTTTTCAGTTTGAAGACTAAGTTTCATTTTATGACAAAACTCTAAACCAATGCAAAAGGCCCTAACTGTCAGTATTTCATCATGGGGATATCATTTTGAATATGCGCTGTGGTGCTTTTCACATCACTTATTGCTATTTAGCAAATTTTCGGCTGACGTTAGGTGCGGTGTAGCCTAAAGGGATCTCCAAAACATGATCCTGGGCAATACTGTGCAAAAAAAATAAATAAAGGAAAAAAATAATATTATTGTCTTCTAAAACAAAAAATGTTTTACTAGCCCCCAAGAGTTCAACAAACTAAAATTAATTAAGCATTAACCCACACCCTTATATCATCATGTTAAAATTTGTCGATTTATTCATTTAAACACATCAATATGATAAAATAATGGGAATTTAGTTAGATTATCAAAGTGGGCCTCTAGATTCTAGAGTCTAGAAGTTCTTGGAGCGCCCCCGTGAATTGTTACAGCGTATTTTTTTACCAAAGACGCTGGCATTTTGGTAGAAAATTAGCCTGGGACAAGTACTAGACCCCTGGTTTAGTGTTATTGGTGCATCTAAAATGTACACGATCATTTGGATTGCTCTGTGCATTTCACCGGTAGTGTAAATGTATTTTCTGTGTTTAACTGCAGTATAATTTCTTTGATGCTTACTTTTATTGGAATCATTCCCGTTTTCGAGCAAAAATCCACAAACGAAGCGTCGAACCATCCCCCAGTGACTCTCATAGACCACCTGGTGAACTTTCTGTTTGAAATCTGCTTCGGGCATAAACCTGCAGATGTGCACAGCGGCGAACATCTCTTGCAACATTTGATGGACGAAATAAAAGTAAGATTGTTCGCCCTCAAACACATGTTGGCGTCGAGATACGTTAATCACAATCTCCTGGACATTTACACCATCTAGATCGTTGTTTTTTAGATGATCGTCAGTGAAAACAACAGATTTGCGAAGCATTCCCTCGTATGCCATTTTGCTAACTCCTTTTAAAATAGAATGAATGTCACGTTTACTTGATATGGCGAAAGCATGGAGTTTGTCAAGAACGACTTTGAAAACCTGAGTTACTGTTTTAACTTGAGTCAAACCTTTCTCCAAAACGGCACAAACAATAAACTGCATAAGAAGAGGGTTGTGGCAAAGTTCAATTAACTGTGGAGTTTTAGTGCTTAGGTTTTCAAACAATTCACTTCCGTTTTTCCCAGCAAAATGGCAAAACAATGTTTTCACACCTTCTGTTGGAAGTTCTCCGACAGAAACTGCAAGTTTAGGGCGAAAAATGGATGGAAGGGAGAGAATAGAATGAGGCCGGCTTGTAAAAATAAGCTTGGATTCCTTGAAAAAATTCTCACAGCAAAGATTTGCTATAAGTTGTTGCATTGATAACTCAATGCTATATGATACCTTTGGAGGGTTTTCATTTTTAAGACCCCCCCCCCTCGCTCACTCATTTCTACGAGACTTGAGCGCCCGAAATCAGTCAAGCGTGAAACCAGGCAGAAAAAATGAAACAGACAAACTGACATAGGTTTGACTGGGTGTGCTACGTATAGTGTAAACGGGCCTTTAGTCTCTCACCTATCAGTCGATAACCACGCACATTGGTTTTCATTAACGTCGTCATCTCTTTGCGAAGCAATTCATTTTTGTCTGTAACAAGACATTATTACAAGTTGTTTCTACAAACCAGCAATCAGAAACGATGGCTGCATTCAGCAGAACACATGGTCATGTCACAGAAAAGGCGCATCAATGATTTTAACTCAGTTTTATTAAACCCGCTTGATATTTCTTTACAATTTCACAAGATCTATCAACTTTGCTCTTAATTTACCTTTGTAGTAATCATTTCCATTTCTCAGCAGAAATCCACAAACGAAGCGTCGAACCATTCCCCAGTGACTCTCATTGACCACCTGGTGAATTATTTGGTTGAATTCTGCTGTGGGCATAAACCTACAGATGTGCACAGCTGCGAACACTTCCTGCAACATTTGATGAACGAAATAAAAGTATGACTGATCCCCCTCAAAAACATGGTGGCGACGAGACACATTAATCACAATCTCCTGGACATTTACACCATCTAGATCGTTGGCTTTCAGATGATCTTCAGTAAACACAACGGATTTGCGTAGCATTCCCTCATATGCCATTTTACTAACTCCCTTTAGAATAAAATGAATATCTCGTTTACTCGATCGGGCAAATGCATGAAGTTTGTCAAGAACGACTTTGAAAACATCAGTTATTGTTTTAACTTGTGCCAAACCTTTCTCCAAGCTGGCACCAACAATAAACTGCATGAGAAGTGGGTTGCGGCAAAGTTCAATTAAGTGAGGAGTTTGGGTGCTTAAGTTTTTAAATAGTTCACTTCCATTTACACCAGCAAAATGGCGAAACAATGTTTGCACACCATCTGTTGAAAGTTCTTTAATAAAAACTGTAAGTTTGGGGCGAAACCTAGGTGGGATGGAAAGAATTGAATGAGGTCGGCTGGCAAAAATAAGCTTGGATTCCTTGAAAAAGTTTTCACAACAAAGATTTGCTATGAGCTGTTGCACCGATAAAGGAGAGTCATATGATACCTTTGGGGGGTTTTCATATTGAAGGGAAAAGTTCCACTGATCGTAGCCGTCAAATACAAAAACACATTTGTCCTTGTTATTTAACATCCATTTAAATGCGCTATCACGTATCGACTGATCTACATCTCTAAACTGGAAATCAAGCAAAAGTTGTTGGATTGTGAGTTGTGTTTCATAACCCAAATCCATAAACTTAAGAAAAATCACAAAAACATTTGGGAAGTGCAAGGACCTTGCTAATCTTTTGGCCAAAGTGGTTTTTCCACAACCTGGTGGACCCACTAAAGCAAGGAATCGAAACTGCATCAGGATTTCCAAAATTTTGTCAAATTGGACCGACTTTAAACTTTCAACATTTAGTTTTACTTCCCTGGTCGTTGATGACTTTAATTCTTCTTTCTGGGGCTTGTCTTCATCAAAGATGTCAATCTCTGTCATGTTTGGATGGATTTGAGGAAACTCTGCCTCGTTTAACTTCGGGTCACAAAGAATTACGTCAGCCTCAAGTTCTTTCATATGTTGGATTTGAATTTCCTTGGCTGCTTCCCGTAGCTTTGCCTCTGAAGATAACAAAAAATAATAATGTTATGAAAATGTTACAAACAAAAAGGGGACTTTCCTCTATGTTGCTAATCGGGATGAAAAACTATCTTAATTTCTATTATTCTCTGGTTAAGCGATCATTTATGCTTGAAACGGAGGTCTTTTATTCTGTAAGTTTAATCGTATATTTTTATTCAAGAATATTTATCGGGCCGATGTGCCTGAAGCATCATATGTGCAATTGTTCAAATTCCAACGTTATTAGGTGTGTATTTCTGAACTAAAGATTTTGTGTACGCAGCAGTAAAATACCTTTAGTCTTCTCGTCGGAGGCCACCGTCGAAGGATTGACGTCTAAACAAAAATATTAGTTATAGGTAAGCCAAACTAGTCAACTTCTATTGACTTAAATGCTGATGTTAATTGTTTGGAAGTATAATTAACTTCTGGCCTCTTGTCGAAGGGGTCCTGTTGTGGTTTTATCACTTAAACAAGATGGTATTGAATATTGCTGACACCCCCCCCCCGAATATTGCTGACATCGAAATTAAACTTCCTACATTTCCTCCAGGTCCATTTTTTGAAACTAAGTTCGAAAATTAATCGCAATAAGTTATAACAGCATATTTAATTTTCTATGGTTTATGGTTCCAAATGTTGCTGTATGTGTGACGCACATGATTGAAAAGAAGCTGGCATATGGTAAAAAATGTCATCAATACCTTAAAAAAGAGTTTCTAAACAGATTTTAATAACAAACAACTTACTGAGGTCTCCGCCAACCACGTTAATAGTTGTATTGTTTCCTGTACATCCAGAAATATTGACAAGAACAGAATTGGCTAAATACAAAAAATCCCCCCCCCCTCATGTGCGGTGTTTTGATGTGTAACGCAGTTTAAAACATTTTTACTCAAACTCAGACCACATTTATAAATTCACAAATGTGGACATGATGTCACTCGAAATAAGTTGCGAACCTTGTTGGGAAGATGATGGGGGCGTTGTTTGATTATCTGGGGGAGTGACTTGCTGCTGCTGTATGCAGAAAACAAAAAAATAGATCAGCCAAACAGTGAACATTCGTGTAGACACTTTGCGTAGTTTTAAAATTTGTTTTGGATTATTTTAACGTGACGCGTAGTACGCTATTTACCAACGGGGCCAGACAATAAACATCAAAACAGAAGAGATGCTTTTACCACGCTACAGACCATTATAATTCTGCCGGAACGTCCTTTGTTTATCGTGCACTGTATCTGCGCGCATTCGGTATTATTTACTCTGAGCTCTGACGAATGTGACCTGCATAGAAGACGTCGAAACGTCGGTACAAAAATACAATTGCCCCAAGAGCTCTGTATCGCTGATAATAATCTGCCAATTTTTGAAAATGTAAAAATTTAACAAACCAGGTAATTTTTTAATATAAAAGAATCGAGTCAATACATGATAAGCTAGCTACGTATGGTGCTCACTGTTGTTGCATAAGGGGGCTACAACAGCCCATCCGGCCAACATCTTGACAACATTTGCACTGATGAGACCTTTTCATGTCGAAACAGTGTGCATTTGCTGCAGCTAACTTTTCAAGTTAAACTTAATAAACAGACTTACCCCACGTAAGCCACTTGTCTCAGGTTGCTCGTTTGTTTGTTCAGACATCTTGGCTAAGGGGACCTCGCTTTTTGTCAGTCAAAAACAAGCTACAGTTTAGATAACCTGAATTAAACATAGGCTATTTTATAAATCATGTTTATAACGAGGTACAATAAAAATGCTAAACAAACCACCTAAAATTTTTGATAATTCTGTTTTTGATTATTTGATTTACACCTACACACATAATTGTTTTTGCAATTGTGACATATAATCGTTCTAACAGGGTTTTGCCATACCTACCAGTTGATCTTAAGGGACCGCTCGTCATGCAGCGGTCAAGCTGATAATGACCGTTCAATGACCATTTATCGTGGCTTTCGTCTAGTTCATTTTTTGACCTTTACGTTAAGCAACAACGTTTTGCCTGACATACAACAAAGCGAAATATCGTTTATCGAGTTTGAATCACTTCTAAGGTATGAAACCTTCGCCAAAACTAAAAATGCGCATGCTTACCGAATATACCACATAGCATTGCTGCGCTAAAACATATTTCTAATTACCGAAATGACTGCCTGGAGTAAAACCTCTGGCCATGCGTAAAGCAAAGCAGAGACCCCCCGCTCTGCATTAAACCGCCGCAATCGTACATCAGTGAATTACCCCTTGGGATTTATTTACTATAGTGCCTGAATGTTTACATATTCGGGGCTGTAAAGGTGACCAGTCGACCGATCAAGCTAAAATTTTGAATATTAAGCGAGGAACCCACTACAAACACTTGCTTAAAATGTCAG
>QLIY01002848.1:1209-15764 GCA_003260075.1 Phallusia mammillata | reverse complement strand
AGAGTAACAGGTTGAGTCGGATTAAAACCTTTCGGGATTCGACGATTGATCGAAGGTTTGTTGAAGATTTTGAACTTGGCTTACACAATCCGTTCAATTTTTTTCAAACTCTAAAAAATTCGACGTTTTGTCAGTTAAAATATCATTTACATTATCACCAGCGACTGTTACAGAATCACAGCTAAACGATTATAAATATTAAATACTTCGGAATTACGTAAAAAAATATAAAAACGAACATCACATTAAGGAGAGAAGCCCCCCCCCCACCCACAATAGATTGGTTTTCCAATTCAAAATTTTGTTCCGTCTTTCTCCTTCTTTTTAGCGACCTACAAGGTGGCAGAGCGGAGTTTTGAAAAGTCGTAAAGGAGTCGCATACATTGGTGTCTGCACTCTGGAAACAAAATTTACTTACTAAAAACGGACAGAAAACGTCCTTCAGTTTTTTTGGCACGCGCAGTTTTAAAAGTAGTTTACTACTACTGATAGTATTGCCCCCCCCCCAACAGCTATTTATAAAAAGCCTGAAATAAAATGTATTCACTACAAAATCTCCCACATATATGAATATGATTTCTCCTCCAATTTAAGCTATTAAGTTAGGTGTCAGCAAGCCCTGGCACACCCCCCCCCCCCCCCCCCCCCCCCCCCCCCCCAACCTTTTTGGCAAAATCGCCCTCTTTTATGGCTCTTGGTCAAATTCGCCACCTATTAGATTATTATTTTTTATGAAAGTTTTTGCTTCTTGAGCTTGAGGTGTAAAAGCGAAACAAGTTCGAATGAACACTAGTTACCGTTTTATTTGAGAGGTATTGCTCGTCCCAAACATAGGTTTATTCCAATGTCCCCAGTTACAAAATAAATGGCCAATCTTGCTCACCCCCCCCCCCGCCAACCGATTTGCGTGTTTATATTGAAGTAACAATTGAACCTGTTACACTGCTAGTTTATAGTTTTTATTATGCCATTGTTATCAAATTCAGCCTTACATACACAAAGCACTCTGCTTTCTATTTATTATTGATATCAGCTGGCACGAACCACTATTATTTGGAAAATCTTTGGCACGAGAAGCCATTAACACACGGAAATAAGAATAAATTGGCACGCGTCGCCTTTAAAGGTTGCCGACCCGTGTACTAAGTGTTTCTTCTGCTTTTAACCCGATAATCTCACCAGTCTGAGGTCTCCCACATTGATCAAACATCCACTCCACAACATGGACAAGAGTAACAGGTTGAGTCGGATTAAAACCTTTCGGGATTCGACGATTGTTTGAAGGTTTGTTGAGGATTTTGAACTTGACTTTCACAATCCGTTCAATGTGTTTCAAACTCTAAAAAATTCGACGTTTTGTCAGTTAAAATATCATTTATATTATCACCAGCGACATTTACAGAATCACAGCTAAACGATAATAAATATTAAATACTTCGGAATTACGTAAAAAAAAAACGAACATCACATTAAGGAGAGAAGGAACAACGAGGCCATCAGACACAACCAGTCTGAAACACATGTCAGCCACGCGGTGTCAGTAATGAGTCTTATTTTCAGCATTGCAGCACAAAATTAAGGCAAACGTTTTTATGAGAAAGCAAAGTGTCGGAATCAGGTTTTATGTGAGTTTGCCAACGTCCCCCCCCCCCGGACAACGAGGCCATCAGACACAACCAGTCTTAAACACATTTCAGCCACGCGGTGTCAGTAATGAGTCATATTCTTGGCATTGCAGCACAAAATTACGGCAAACGTTTTTATCAGAAAGCAAAGTGTCGGAATCAGGTTTTATGTGAGTTTGCCAACGTAATGCGGGTAGCAGAGAATTTACCCCAGTGGTCTTTAACCTTTTTGGCAAAATCGCCCTCTTTTATGGCTCTTGGTCAAATTCGTCAACTATTAGATTATTATTTTTTATGAAAGTTTTTGCTTCTTAAGCTTGAGGTGTAAAAGCGAAACAAGTTCGAATAAACACTAGTTACCGTTTTAATTGAGAGGTATTGCTCGTCGCTATACATAGGCTTATTCCAATGTCCCCAGTTACAAAATAAATGCACAACCTTGCTCTCGAGATCACGAAAAAGAAACAATCGAGAGCAAAAACGATTTATTCAAATCGCAGCACGTTTCTGCTTACAAACGCCATGTGCCTGGTGTTTGTTAGCTAGACGAATAAAATCTGGTTATAAGTTATAACTAGAAGGGTGGCTTAGCACATTTTGCCATGTAACATACACTATAACTTATTTTGAAACATGAATATACTTTCTAAAACTTAAAAGTAATAGGTTAGTCTCACAGTTATACAATAAGTATAAACCATATTAGGCAGAACTTTAAGCATTTCAGCCAAAGTTATAACTAGCCATATTGCGTATCCCACACTTCTTGTATGCATATTTATACAATTTGTAATCCCCCCCCCCGTTATACAATAAGTATAAACCATATTAGGCAGAACTTTAAGCATTTCACCCAAAGTTATAACTAGCCATATTGCGTATCCCACAGTTCTTGTATGCATATTTATACAATTTGTAAGTCTAAAATTGCCCCCCTTCGAGATAAAATCGTCCCTCAACAAAAAAATGTCACAATCGCCCCCTCGGTTGACAAAACTTCGATAGATAAAAAGTTAAAAACAAAAGTTTACAATGCGACCCCCCCCCCCGTTGTGACAAAGTTGTCCGTTCTGCAGCCAAAGAGGAAGTATTCAGTCGAGCCCAACAGAGTGAAACACTGAAGATCGCAAGATTCGCGACAACAATCGTCAACCATGGGAAGCGCTCAACCAAGTCAACTTAATGTAAGTATTTTATATCCCCCCCCCCCCCCCCCCCCCCCCCCCCCCCCCCCCCCCCCCCCCCCCCCCCCCCCCCCCCCCCCCAAACTTGCTGTTAAAGTCATGGAATGCCACGGCGGGGAACAAACTAAGGAACGGTTTAAAGACACGTAAGTTTCTCGCAACGCTGCGTATCAAAACCCCCCCCCCCAAACTTGCTGTTAAAGTCTTGGAATGCCATGGCGGGGAACAAACTAAGGAACGGTTTAAAGACACGTAAGTTTCTCGTAACGCTGCGCTTTAAATTTTAAATTGTTTTGTAACAA
This sequence comes from Phallusia mammillata, assembly GCA_003260075.1. Lineage (NCBI taxonomy): Eukaryota > Metazoa > Chordata > Ascidiacea > Phlebobranchia > Ascidiidae > Phallusia > Phallusia mammillata. The sequence continues at coordinate 12,653 of QLIY01002848.1, read as the reverse complement.
ACGCTGGCAAAAGTACTTCACATTTACGTTTACCAAAACTAAAACTAGTTACGATTTTTTCATTAAGTATGGCATGACAAGCTTAAAGCCGACTTAACACCATAACTCACTGTACAAAGCTTATTATAAACCCGTTTTAAAACCAAATGGAAATTAAAAATTTCATTTTACGTCAGTGTCTGTTTTGTATTCACGCTTGAACGAACACATACCGAGCGGTACAAATCACGTGATGTCATATTCTCCTAACGTCTGACGCTTGTGTTACGAACAATGCCGATTGTGAAATGGGGCGGTCTTGCTGTAAATGGTTAATTGTCTCCCGCGCCCCCCCCCCCCCCCCCCCCCCTTGACTTTGGGTCGCACAGAATATCATCAGCATCAAATTCACGCAACTAAAAATTAATACATTGGCTTGCAAAGTCACGTATGGAAACAGTATTAATTAGATGGCATACAATCAAAAATACTTACATTGGATTGATTTGGTTGAGCGCTTGCCATGGTTGACGATTGTTGTCGCGAATTTTGCGATCTTCAGTATTTCACTCTGTTGGGCTCGACTGAATACTTCCTCTTCGGCTGCAAAACGCACAACGGCTACCATGGATAGACGTCACAATGACTTTTATTGTTTGGTGTCGCATCTTTTGTAAACGATCTGAACGCGAACAACCGACTCTGCAACTTGACACCTGCCTATTTAAACTGCATGAGCGCAGCGTCGCATCGTAAACTCTTGTTCTCGACTTTTTATTTATCGAAGTTTTTTCAACCGAGAGGGCGATGGTGAAAATTTTTTGTTGGGGGGCAATTTTACCTCGCGGGGGCGATTTTAAAAACTAATTGTATGAACATATATACACGGACTTTGGGATACGCAATATGGCTTATTGTACCTTTGGGTGAAATGCTTACAGATCTGCCTAATGTAATTTATAGTTATTGTATAAACTGTGAGACTCACCTATCATTTTTAATTTTGATAGAGTATATTAATTTTCCAAATAGGCTATTGCGTGTTGTAGTATAGGTGACATGGCAAAATGTGCTAAGCCACATTCTTGTTAACTTACAACCAGATTTTATTTGCCTTGCTAACAAACAGCAGGCACATGGGGCACATAATTATGGGTTCCCTTCCCTGAAGGGAACACATATTGTTTTTGTCTATATTTTTTTTCTTTTTTTTTCGTCTAACGCGGATTTGGTTCAAACTTTTTCAAATTTACACACATTATAGATATTGGTCTTAAGATGGTCCATGTAAATTTTGACCCCGTTTGACCCCTCGGTTCACCCACAACCCCTTAAAACGTGAAATTTTTGAAACGGCCATACTTGCTAAAGTACTTCATTTAAGAGTTACACGCTTTGTTGTTTGGTGCAATATAAGGTATTTCAAAGAAATTTGTCGTTAAATATGATGTAGTAAGTTATATATAAACTGGCAGTATATAGGAAAACCACTATTCTAGTCTTTAACATGTTTTTCTTTGAATAATTCGTGTTTGCTGGCGATTGTTTGAGTTTTTTTCGTGATCCCGAGTGTAGGATTGGGCATTTCATTTGCCACAGCAGACACTTTACTAAGCCTATATATGGGGACGAGCAACATCGTTCACATTGAAATAAGGATATGTGAATACCTTTCAAATGCAACGGTAACCAGCTTTTATTCAAACATGTTTCGCTTTTACACCTCAAGAGGCAGGAAGTAAAACAATAATTTCATAGAGGGTAATTAGGACTCTGAACCACGAAATTGAGCGAGTTTGCAAATATGGTTGAAGACCACTGGCATAAATTCTCTGCGACCCATCCGAGAAAAAAGAGAAAACTTATCGAGAGACGGATGACGTTGGTAAACTTACATAAAACCTGTTTTCGACATTTTACTTTCCGATAGAAACGTTAAAATTTGTGTGCTGCAAGGCCGAGAATAAGACTCGTTACTGACACCCCGTGGCGGGCATGTGTTTCGTACTGGTAATTCCCAAGCTTTATTATCGTTTAGCTGTAATACTGTGTGCAATACTGTAAATACTGTCACTGGTAATTATAATATTTAAACCGACAAAATGTCTGATTTTTGGAGTTTGAAACAAACACTTATTGGCATAAGGTATTATTGGCATATTGTTTGTCTAATGCTAGGCTCAGTTCATGCGGCTTCTCGGCCGAGCGCCGACTGTTAAAAATTGTAATGCTCGATATCAAGTACTCGGGTTCTGGCTCGGTGCCCTACTATTTAGTACAAACTTTCATTTCGTATGTTGCTTCACTGGTGATAATGTAACAACAATCCACAAATGTCTAATTGTTTAGAGTTTGAAACACATTGAACGGATTGTGAAAGCCACGTTTAAAATTCTCAACAAACCTTCGAACAATCGTCGAATCCCGAAAGGTTTTAATCCGACTCAACCTGTTACTCTTGTCCATGTTGTGGAGTGGCTGTTTGATCAATGTGGGAGACCTCAGACTGGTAAGATTATCCGGTTAAAGAAGCTGAACAAAAAAAATAGATAAATAACAAAAGCCTGTGCAGTTCAGTTGGTAACCCCCCCCCCAAACATATTCATACTGGGAATGCTTGGGAGATCAGCTGATTCGGTATAGGCCTTTAATAGGCCTGGCGTACTATGATCAACTGACCTAATTGATCAGCCTTGGTTTGGGCGAAACTCGTGTCTTGTACAGTCATTTGAAAGTACTAAATATGCCAGTCAGGCGAGAAAATGGGTCTATTTCTTGGCATGTACATTCAAACAGGGTTTTAGCTGGAACGCAGCAATAGCGAAAGCTGACATGTGGTACGCTACCCGTATAAGGCGAACCACTGACCTAGAGTAGCCTGCGATTTTTGGGTGCTGCGATGTGCTTTTTTAAACGAGGTCATTCTATTTTGGAGAAAATACAGTAAACAAGTTGTTGGTGTGCCAATAGGCCAGGTTTAACACAACTTACCAACGTTAGGATATCTGACTACCCCCCCCCCCTCCTGTCGTGGGTTCGAATCCCACCGCAGGTTAGATTTTTCTAGCCTCCGCCTTGCCGTATAGTAAATGTTTGGTGACTGGCTGATTCGGTACAACGCCTTCAATGGGCCTGGCGTAATATGATGCCACAACTTAACTTGTATAGTGCATTGAAACCTAAGACAACCCCCCCCCCGGGTTCGAATCCCACCGCAGGTTAGATTTTTCTAGCCTACGCCTTGCCGTATACTAAATACTTGGTGACTGGCTGATTCGGTACAACGCCTTCAATGGGCCTGGCGTAATATGTTCCCACAAATTAACTCGTATAGTGCATTGAAACCTAAGACAACTTTTAACGTAACAGTACGTCAAGTGATCGCTGCCATCACGCTATGTTTAACCTAGAGCAGTGGTTTTCAAACTGTGGTACGCGTAGCACTAGTGTTACGCCGGAACTTTTCAGGTGGTACGCGTGCTTTCTGTGATACCTTATTTAAGTCCGATCTAAAAGTGCTCCTCAACTGACCTAAGATAAACATATTCATACTGGGAATGCTTGGGATATCAGCTGATTCGGTATACGACTTTAATAGGTCTGGCGTACTATGATCAACTGACCTATTTAATCAGGAAAATGGGTATATTTCTTGGTATTTTCATTCAAACAGGGTTTTAGGTGGTACGTAGCAATAGCGAAAGCTGACATGTGGCACGCTGCCCGTAAAAGGAGAACCACTGACCTAGAGTAGCCTGCGATTTTGGAGTGCTGCGGTGTGCTTTTTTAAACGAGGTCATTCTATTTTGGAGAAAATACACTAAACAAGTTGTTGGTGTGTCAAGAGGCCAGGTTTAACACAGATTACCAACGTTAGGATATCTGACTAGTTTGCGACATATGATTTTTACCAGAATAAATTTGAAAACGTTGTATCGACGTTGTTATTATCAGTTTAAATTACCGCTAAGTTTGCATCAAACGCAGCCATTTTGTTGTTTACTATATTTACTTAACTAATGATGACAATTGAGTTGTTGAAACGTTTGAATTCTGAGATGACAACATTTTTTCTTTTTATACGATTTTGTTTCTACTTGAGCATTTTGTGTTTTATTAATTTAAGCTACTCGTAATTTCGTGTATTTTCTACCATTACTAAAGTATTTTTCTATTTTATTTTTTAGTTTTTAAGTAAGTATTCTTTGCAGAATGCAGACACCAGTGTATGCGACTCTGCTACGATCTCATGGAACTCTGACGATAAACTCCGCTCTGCCACCTTGCGGATCGCTAAAAAGAAGGAGAAAGCAGGAAACGAAATATTTCATAATGAAGTGGGTTGAAAATCGAAGTTTATAATTCTGGGATTTATTAAATTCAACAAATGTTGAAAATGTTTTTGGGTTGGGGAATTTCGTCTCGTTATTTTCATTTTAAGCGCACCGCGATCTGTTTGCAGGAAAATTCCCGTTTTGCTGTTTGGTCAAAATCCTGAGTCACTTATATTCCCCCCCCCCCAAGTCTGGTTGATTTTTTAGTTTTTAAGTAAGTGTTCTTTGCAGAATGAAGACACCAGTGTATTCCATTTTACTACGATCTCATGGAACTCTGACGATAAACTCCGCTCTGCCGCCTGGCGGATCGCTAAAAAGAAGGGGAAACCAGGAAACGAAAAACTTCATAAAGAAGTGGGTTGAACCCCCCCCCCATACAGTAAACAAGTTGTTGGTGTGCCAATAGGCCAGGTTTAACACAAATTACAACGTTAGGATATCTGACTAGTTTGCGACATATGATTTTTACCAGAATAAATTTGAAAACGTTGTATCGTTGTTGTTATTATTAGTTTAAATTACCACTAAGTTTGCATCAACCCCCCCCCCACGCAGCAATAGCGAAAGCTGACATGTGGTACGCTGCCCGTATAAGGAGAACCACTGACCTAGAGTAGCCTGCGATTTTTGGGTGCTGTGATGTGCTTATTGAACGGGGGCATTCTATTTTGGAGAAAATACAGTAAACAAGTTGTTGGTGTGCCAATAGACAGCGTTTAACACAAATTACCAACGTTAGGATATCTGACTAGTTTGCGACATATGATTTCTACCAGAATAAATTTGTAAACGTTGTATCGCTGTTGTTATTATTTGTTTAAATTACCACAAGTTTTTCATCAAACGCAGCCATTTTGTTTTTTACAATGTTTACTTAACTAATGATGACAATTGAGTTGTTGAAACGTTTGAATTCTGAGATGACAACATTTTTTCTTTTTATACGATTTTGTTTCTACTTGAGCATTTTGTGTTTTATTAATTTAAGCTACTCGTAATTCGTGTATTTTCTACCATTACTAAAGTATTTTTCTTAAAGTCTGGTTGATTTTTTAGTTTTTAAGTAAGTGTTCTTTGCAGAATGCAGACACCAGTGCATGCAACTCTGCTACGATCTCATGGAACTCTGACGATAAACTCCGCTCTGCCACCTTGCGGATCACTAAGAAGGAGGAGAAAGCAGGAAACGAAAAATTTCATAAAGAAGTTGGTTGAAAAATGACTCGAAGTTTATAATTCTGAGATTTATTAAATTTAACAATGTTGAAAGTGTTTCTTAGTTCGGGCAATTTAATTTCAAGCGCACCGCGTTTTATTAGCGCAGAAATTCCCGTTCTGCTGTTTGGTCGAAATCCTGAGGCGAGCGTCAGAACTATCGTTTATAACAGGAGTGGGGCCTACTTAGTACAGCGGGCCGCATGAATCCCACTACATTTTCGGGTGGGCCAAATATTTATTTATTTTCAAATTCCGTGTAAAAATACCCAAGGTTTTACACTTCATCGCTCCAGAATTGATTTTTTCTTTCCTGCTACATGTTTGTAACAAACTAGGGATACAGGTTTATCACTTATTTCGACTAAAAAATAAGAGTTGGAACACCCAAGCTCTATTACTGATCTGTTTATTTTTCAATGATATGTTTGAAATAACAATATAAGGATCACACGTTAATAGCTCTATAAAAATAACACCACATGACAAATGATTTGTTACTGCAAGAAAAAGCAATCGAGTGACCGTTACCTCACAAATATAGCAAGTGGTTTAATGCGTGGCTTTTTTATAAGTTTGGCGTCATAATGTGGATTTGGGAGATATTGAATATAAATTACCGATAATGTCGAAGTAATTTTACAAAATATTTGTACATAAACAGTTTATTGCTTTTTTATGCTATGTTGTCTACTTTAACAAAAATCTGACGCGGGCCACATTAAAAATGCATGCGGGCCGCATTTGGCCCGCGGGGCGCAGGTTCCCCACCCCTGGTTTATAATCTACCAGTAATGACGTAGTTGCCAGGAAAAATCTTTGCTGAAATTTTAATAAACTTTTTCAGTAGAAGAATGGACGACAGATTTCTAGTTGCTTTAAATTTTTCTTTTAAATGTAAGGTTTTGTTTTGCAACCATATTACAATAAGCTGCACTGAATTTGATTTGACTTTTTAAAACTCATGTGTTAAACTCAATGACTGTTTGTTTTTAGTTTTCATGTAAAAGTTTAAGCTGATGATAAAAGTTATGTCATTGTTAGAGGCAATTGCTTGTTCGCTGGAGCGTGTCGTCTGTTTTTGTCAAATTCCGATGTACGTCACATGTTTTCTGGAATGATGAGCAAATGACAACAAATGTTTTTGAGGTAAGAATTTTATTATTTAGCAGACTTCTGCTTAGGTTATGTGTAAATTTCTAGCATGAGATGTCACTTTTTTCATTCAAACATTTACTATTTGTTCCTTGCGTTGTTACCTACATAAGGGTCGCCAGGTTAAAAAGGAAAATAGTTCGCGTATTAAGGCCTAACCGCTACAAAGGCGCCAGACACCAGAACAGAACGTTAGGGTTTGTTTGTTTGTTCGCCTTGTGTTTTTTTTTTTTTGTACGCGTCTGCCACCAACAGCGCTATAGAGCTACAGACAGATTGCCTTTTTCGCTTTTGCCGAGTGGAGCGAACATCCAGGGCTCGCCATGACGGCCGCATCGCAGAAAGTTATTTCTTCAACAGCGCTAAGCGTTTGCTCTTACGTGAAGAAAATAGGTTTTACTTATGTATATACCATCTAAGTGCTCCTGAAAAACTCATAATAATTTCTAACTTGAAGCATAGATCGAACAGAATAGGTTGCATGGCGGTCAGTTTTAACTGATTATGATGTCATCATATATATTATGGCGTGTGCTTTTTCTCATTGTTTGCACACAGTAGGCGTAGAAAAAGACTAACGCATATGGCTACTGGGCTGGTAATAGCCGTTACGTCCCAACAAAATCTTTTTAGGACTGTTTCAAAATGCAATTATTTGGCAAAAAGGTTTTATTTACGTCACGGCCGCCAGTACATGTACACTGTAAAAAAACTCGTAAATTTTACTGGAAAAACATACGTAATCTTTTGCGGACTCGAAACGTAAGTATATTCAAATTTGAATATATTCAAATTTACAGCCACACGTTGTGCATCCCTGATCTAGGCCATACATGTGTAAATGGCTGGTTAAACTGATTTACTATTTTTCCTAGAGATCATCAGTACTCAGCTACTTTCATCATGCTAGTGTACTCGGCAGTGCCCTCAAGCGGTGAAGTTTGCTCTCGCTANTTTTTTCCCAGAGATTATCAGTCCTTAGACTCTTTCCTCTTGCTAATATACTCGGCAGTGCCCTCAAGCTCTGGAAGTGTTCTGTCGATCTTAAAGAAATCGGATGAGGGCAATAAAGTCGATGAGCGAAGGTCATCGTCATCAAGTACGCTGTCCCGTTTCGTGACTTAAAACCTGAAATTCGACTGGGTATGTTTTTTAGTTTTACTTTTGTTGTGTTATATTTGTCGTACAAGGCGACGTAACTTAATATTCGAGATGGTCGCAACCGTCTTGTGTTCACAAGGTTGTGGGTTCGAATCCTTCCCTAAAATGTTGAATATCTGCTCTCTATAGATCTCTACCCCCCCCCCCAGATGGTCGCAACCGTCTTGTGTTCACAAGGTTGTGGGTTCGAATCCTGTCCTAAAATGTTAAATATCTGCTCTTTATAGATCTCTACCTCCCTCGAGTGATGGAAATCGCGTCTCAGTCGAGCGACCGACAAGCCAAGATAGCGGCGTGCGAGTTGATGCATTCTATTGTGCTGTACACGATAGGAACAAACGCTCAGACATTGAATATGAAGTCTGTCTCGGGTCTGATGCCTTCACTGCACAAGAAGTTGTTCCCAGTTCTGCTGAGACTTGCCTGTTATGTTGATCAGGTAGACTATGTTGATCAGTAAAGTTTAGGAATAAGTTTAACTCATAGATTAGTGGTTCTCAACCATTTATTCCATGCACCCTTTTACCCCAATTTACTTTAGAGTTATCTCTTGCAAAATTTCACTGGTGGGGAAATCCCGCCCGTTTAAGAACCCTTGTCTGCTCGCGAGAGCTACTATCACCATAACTCACGTCAAACCCACATATAGCTGAATCCCGATTGGTGGCGCAAAGAGCTAAAATATTATGTTCGCAGCTTATCAGGGTAAGGGTTGGGAAGTATGTTTTAAAAAATTTTACATTAGAAACTAAGTTTTTGAACAATCATAATGCAACGGACGTGTAAGAGGTGTTATACCGCGTTAAGCCACCAATCACACACAGCCATATGAATAATCTAGCCTGCGGGGGATTCGAACTCATGACGAATCATACACTATTACACTATTCACGGTTTCGAATAATCTGAGCAAAAAGTCAGAGCCAATTTATTTGTGTAGGGCATAACTAATCACAATCACTTGACTTTCGTACAATCTCTTCTTAACTATTCACATTTACCAGAAAACAGCAAATGGTAATTTTGGTAAATTGCTGCAACAGCTAAAATATCTTTGTTTTCGAGGTTTGCAAGCAAATGTTCGAACCTCTCATGAAACAAATCATTCATTGGTTCACGGATAATCAGTAATTTGAGAGTCCGTCAACGGCCACATTACTCAATGCACTTATGGTTTCTGGTGTGAAAACAGAGTTTTTAAGTTGCTGTGGCTCCTAAACTTTTACTCGCAGACTTTGCAGGCTAAAGCACAAAACGTAGTTCAAAGGAAATAATTTTACATTTTAATGTGTTGGTTGAATCTGATTTTGGCAGCAAATAAGATCGAAATGAGGTTCTAGTGTTGTTGACACGCCCACATTTTGTCACCACGCCCCCAAACCATCAAATGAGATTTGCATTCGAATATTCGTCTGCATTGTGGCCCGGTAATCCTGCTTTAATGAAATACTTCAGTTACATTACCTACCCTTTTGCGTGTATTAACATGCATAACCTTTAACCTGGATTAACTTTTTTTACCAGGATGGCCTGATCGATTTCGATAACGCAGCATTGCGGGAGCTTTCAGCCCAATTCCTTTGCGAGCTGTTGGCTTGGTCAGTCAAGCAGAACACGGTCAATACGTCATCATCTCCAACCAACGCCAAATCCATCTTGAAACGCATCTACAGTTTGGCTCAGCACCCGTCATCGGCAAAGAGGCTCGGAGCTACGGTGGCTTTCAATCATCTGTACAGGGTGTTCAGGTGCGTTATAGCGATGGACCAAAACTCCAATCAATCTGTGTAACTCAGGAGTGTACGACCTGCAGCCGAGCATATTTACAATTATGAATATGTACTTGCGGCCGTACATTGAATGAAAACTCGTCTTAAGGCTAAAAGATACATTAGCTTAAGCAAGCCATTGACACACTGGCGGTGGTTGGTAAAATACGAACCTGTGATGCGGCCGTCAATAGTGAGAAGGTTGTGCATCCCTGGCGTAACCACTTAAAACTACCAGTTAGATTTCTTTCGGTGGTTTTCGGTCAGGTTTCGTCCTGTTGACAAGTGTGGTTAGTTTAACGCAGCGGTGTCCATATTTCGCATTTAACGTTCTGCACAGAGTGTAGAGATACATCATGTTAGTGGAATGTTCGAAAATGTATGTTTATAATTTTTCAAGGTTGCTATGCGATTACCTGGTTTGCAATTAGCCGGATTCATCTGAACTGCGTTGGGCGTTATTGAACCCCGAGTAGAATAAATGTCTTGAATTTGGGAGTGACGTGTTTTTGAAACCACTGTATTAGACCAAATGTTCCTAACTGTGGAAGCTTAAGCCACACCTACCCTATCTGCAACTGTTCTGTATATTCCTTGGAGTGACGTCACACAAAATTAGTTTGTCTTAATCTGACTATTTCTCCTTAAATGAGGTTGGAACCCACCACCTTGTGTGCACAAAGTAACAATACACAAATTCTATTTCCCGTTGTATATACATTTCCGGAACGAGTTTTAGGAATAGAAATTCACATTTAATTGTTGGGCATTGTTATGTTACACACATCATAACACGTAGATTTACAATAGTCAAAATACACTACTGTGACGTCATTATGAATTATTGTTTCAATTTTCCTTTTACATTCCGCAAATTATATTGGCTTGCGTCCATGGTTCGCTTTCGCTCTTCCTCGGTCGAATCCTCAGATTTTCTGCCAGCTTCAATTGCTTCTGTGTAATATTTCACGGCCTCCTCATCACGTGATGTTTTCTCGCAAACAGCTCCAAGGTTGTTCAACAAGTGACCGTAGACTTCATATTTGGCTGCATCATCTCCAAACTTGCGTTTCAACAAACTTATTCCTTTCCCGAGAGGTTCTTCACTCAGTTGATAGGAGTCGGTTAAAAGTAGACTGTATCCAATGTAATGCAAACACGTGGCCTCACATACACATCGAATTTTGTCGTCGACTTGTGGTAGAGTTTGAATCTGGTGACGCATGTCAGCAATCAAGGGTATCACGTGATCACTAACAATGGATTTGTTTGTGACGTCACTGTCCACCATTGATTTATTTGTTTCACTCAATTGCCACGCACATTCCTTTACACCTCTCGCTGCGTCTTTGGGACTCTGTTGCTTTGCATAGAAATCTGATGCAATATGGCAGAACAGAATCGACTCGTGATATTTCTTCGCATTTCGAAGTTTTTCAGCAAAATTTTCTAATTCATTTGCTCTGGTTTTGACTTGACCTTCAATTACCCTTGAAAGTTGTTGTTTTATTAAATTTGCTTCGTTGTATTTTTCCCGTTTCACAGAATCTGAGTATTTCTGAACCAATTTGGATTTTTCGTGGGGGGGGGGAGCTCCAAGGTTGTTCAACAAGTGACCGTAGACTTCATATTTGGCTGCATCATCTCCAAACTTGCGTTTCAACAAACTTATTCCTTTCCCGAGAGGTTCTTCACTCAGTTGATAGGAGTCGGTTAAAAGTAGACTGTATCCAATGTAATGCAAACACGTGGCCTCACATACACATCGAATTTTGTCGTCGACTTGTGGTAGAGTTTGAATCTGGTGACGCATGTCAGCAATCAAGGG
>QLIY01002846.1:0-15785 GCA_003260075.1 Phallusia mammillata | reverse complement strand
ATCGACAGAAAATGTATAACTTGATGAGGCAAACTTAGGAGTTTTGTTTATTTTTATGATCTGTACAATGAGTGTGTTTGGCTATAAAATAAAAGTTATGTTGATGCTCAATATTATGCGAACTCCTTAGAATAACTTACAATGGGTATACCACCTGCTGTGATTACACAAGTGATATTTCCTGCAATGTAGTTTCCTGACATTGCATCATTTCTTGAAATATTTAATTTAACTTTTAAAGTAACTCCATCCAAGTAGAAAAACTTATCTAGTGTTGCACCAAGACTCAGTGTAAAACTTGTGCCCACTTGGGTACTATTGTCATATGTTCCATAATCAACTACAGTGCCTGTCGGTGCTTCTTCATGTACAGATGGTGACCCACCAGTTAATATGCACAGTGCTACACAGAAAAGAATGATGATGAACTACAGTTATATATAGCACTACACATTACAAATTATTAGCTACATTATCCTAAACAATTGAAAATTAAAAACTTACCATGGGTTTGGGCAAATAAAAAAACTAATGAAAGCAATACAAATCTCATCTTTTCTTGATTTTGCATCTTTTCTTTTCTTCAGTCTATAGACTAATTAGAAATAAGCCTTTAAATTTGTTTCAAATTAATTGTTGTCAATAGGAATCTAAACTGTTGCAGTAACAATAGGGTTTTAACAAACATTTCTGAATTTATCTAACACAAAATGTTTTAAGAACAAGATATTTGAAAACACAATTGTCAATCCAAACTATAATGCCAGTAAAAACGCTCAAAGTACCACAGTGAAACAAGAAGGTGTTTTGTTACTTTTACAATCTCAATAAAAATGTTTAAGACATACAATTACTTGAGTAGCAGAGTTGATTGTTGAAAACACAACCTGCCTAAACACATTCTGTTCAATAAATAAACTAAGAAGACATGAGCACCAAAAAACACTCTCTGTACTTGAATAAACAAATAAACTTAAAGTGTAACTGATTAATGACCTTGACATTAAACAAAACACTTTCACTTTGTAAGTTAGTTTCATTAGACAAATAGCTTTTACATGGATGTGTACCTTCAATAGCGAAAGTAAACCAAGTATGTTAAATCAATCCAAACCGGGTTTAAGTTACATGATAATTTATAAAATACTTTTTTTGGCAGCATTATTAGGTTATTAGTTCCATTAAATTCTAATGTTTTCAACACCATCTGTTGTATCTGACCTTAGAATGATATACAGTAAAAATTAAAACTTTGTACATTAAACAAAAGCTTGGATCTGGCTGGCAGCACTAAATAAAATTCTTCAAAAACATTCAAAGGTGTATATTAAGAAAGTTACATAATCCAAATAGAACAACAGATCTAGTAGTGCCTAAAGGCCTATTGTAAAACCTGTGGCCATATCAGTAGCGTCACATATTCCATAATCAACGTTTAAATCAAATGGTGCATCTTCATGTACATATGGTGACCATTGGTTACCCCCCCCCCCCCCCCCCCCCCCCCCCCCCGCATACACCTACATATTAAACAGTAATTAGCTATGTTATCCTAGTTAATCAAAATTCATAACCTTACCGTTCCTACTCACAAATATAAAACCTAACATAAAAATATAAATAAAACAAAAATACTTGTTTTTCTAGTCAATCCTTACAATAACTAGAATATCTATATATTTGTATTGGACCTTTATTGTTGGGCATGACTTTTTGTCTAAGAACTGAAATTAATGATGCACTGAACCAATGACAAAAGGTTTGGACCATAAGCAAATGTTTGGCTAAAAAGCCACATAATTTCACCTAAAACTAGCTGAACCCTAAAAATTCATTTTGCGTTTTAGATAGAACCGTATGTTGTCAAAGCAAAATTGTTAGAGACACTGCCATACATTTTATATTATACAAAAACAAAATGTTTTGCTGGTACTGTGGCTAATGTTTCTTTGCTTTACTTGGTTAATTATAAAACATATGTATTAAGTTTTCATACAGTAATAGTAAAGGTATGTCCCCCCCCCCCCCCCCCCCCCCCCCCCCCCCCCCCCCCCCAATTTCTAAAACATTTCAGGCTGACACTTTAACATAATTAAAACACCCTATTTGGTACCTAAACCTCAATGCATCACCACTACTTTAAACAGCATTCCTGTCAAAGTAGGTTAAACACAAAACTATCAACATAGCTTTTATATCACACCAAAAATCTAAAAAATTACAAGCACAGAGTTGCAAATCTAAATTAACAACATTTTAATACACTGCACAACAATTAACTTTTTGATCTTCAAAATACTCTTAAAACCCGAATATAAAAATATGTATAATCTAATGTAAAACCCTGATATAAAAATGTATGCAAACAGTTACAATTTGTTTAACAAGTTAGGAAGAGACTGGATATACAAGTTGGTGAAGCTTTTTAGGAAAGAAAAGATCCTGTTTACGTAAGACAGTTGCACAAAAGATTAAATCAAAAGCAAACACAGACTCATGATGTAGCACTGAAATAAAATAACACTATACTGTTGTATGCAACACTAGTAGTTCATAACGAAAAACATCTTATTAACGATTTATAAATGTTGGTTTATGGATGGCGAATTTTGCCTCAATAGCATAAAAAGGGGGTAAGTATTTTGTCACCACATATCTATGCATAAACAAAACAAAACAATTAATTAGGCATGGTTATTAATAAAACAATAGGGGAGGCAAAAAATTAGGTTGCACAGCTACAACAACGGATTACAAAACCAATGAATGCAACATTAGGTGGGGGTTCGACTAAATTGTATTTAAAGATCCGTTCTCACAATAGTAGTAGTAGAAGTAGTAGTTGAAGTGGTAGTTGTTTTTATAGTTGTTGTTGTTGTTTCAGAAACATTTGTACAATTATTTATAGGACTTGGAAAACAATGAATTTGAACAGCTTGAACCTGCAAAGTATGTACAACTGTTGCAGAAACAAATGGTTTAGGCTGTTTTTTGTCCTGTCAGTATATAATTTTAGTGCAAAGGTTTCTTATACGTTATTATGATCACAAACATACAGTAAAACGACTGTTTGACTTAAGTGCAAACTTCCAACCCAATGTCAAGTGCAAGAATGCAATGCATAGATTAAGAAATCGGTTTTAAGTATGCTATCCAGCAGCATGTTCATATTTTATTACCAGCTGATATTGTTTCCAAAACACAAGTACGGATAGGTATGAATAACTTTGGCTGAAGTTGGGTAATGGGGCTATGTTAACAACTTGATTTTGTAAGCATTGAGTACCACTTTTGCTGCACACTGGAAGCTTTTTAAACTAAAAAGGTAAAAAAACAATCACAACCAACATACCGTCAAAGTGGCATATGAAAATAGTCCAAGCTGAGAATTTTCAGTTGCCTGAATCAACAATGTGAAAACTTCATTATTGTCAACAAAGGGTTTTATCATAGACACAGTAGCAGTGAGTGAATCTATTCTGAAGTAATCAATGTAGTTACTTGGGTAACCTGAAAAATATGCAACTAAGAAATTGCAGCTTCACCATATTACAAATAAACCTAACTAAAAAAATACATCATTTCAGGAAAATGACAGGGTTCATAATTGAATTACAGACTTACCTGATATTAGATTGTAAGTAATAGTGGCATTAATTTGTGAGTCTCCATCTCTAGCTTCGATTGAGTTTGAATCCACAAAAATCAACTAAACATATAAATTGTGTTTTATAGCAATTTGTCAGGACAGAAAAATAAATGATCTCACACACTTAACAACTAACACTTAGAAAAAACAAATTATATATATTTTGTGCATAAAACCTCTGTGCTTCCGTTTTCCACTGTTGCTTGATAGAGTGGTGGGGGGCAGCCAAATGTCGGACATGGCAAAAACACTGGTGGATTATTGTCTGTGTCTATAACATTAAAGACTACTACCACATAAGAAGTTTGCAGCCATTGATTTCCAATGTTGTCAACTCCTGTCGATGTAGCTGACCTAACAATAATATACAAGAAGTAAAAACATTGTGCAATGAAAAACACAGCTCAGATCTGGCTGATAGCATGAAAAAACTGATCTATAATGTACTTTACAATACCATTCAATAGGTCTTAAGTTTGAATAATTATTTAACAAAACTATCAGTATTTCTGGAATTCACAAGACATACACATTAAGGATATAATTAGATTCCCTGTTGTACTCTAAAGCTGCCATTAGTTGAAACTTGGGTGCACTTGAAGAAGCAAGTTGAAATACGTTTTCAGGCGATTGGGATTCAATATTGTAGGCAAGATTGGTTGTGGATTCCTCATCTGTTGCAAACACTTGGGCTGAGGGAATATCAACATTTAAAGGATAATTCTGCATAGATTAAAAGAACAACTTTTACTGCACTACCACTCCACATACATTCTAGTAAAATAAAGAATTTCAAAAAATATATGTCTACACCAGTCTGTTTGTATATAATCCCATATTTGACAAATTTAAACATTACGTTTTTTCCAATTAGTATTAAGACTACATTAACACAGTAAATGATCTGATGTTCCTTGGGTCATATTCTTATATTTTATGTCCAAAGTGAACAGACAAGCAGTAGAAAAACAATGAAAATAATTTATTTTACAAAAATTTGTCATATTTTTTGTAATTTGTATGCCCAGAACCAAATTAGTTAACATAACACTAAACAAACAGACTATACTTACATCATCAACAGAAAATGTATAACTTGATGAGTCAAACTTAGGAGGAGTTTTGTTTATTTTTATTATCTGTATGAAGAGTGTGTTTGGCTGTAAAATAAGAGTTATAGTTTACGCTCAATATTATGTGAACTCCTTAGAATAACTTACTATGGGTATACCATTCGCTGTGGCTACACATGTAATCATTCCTACAATGTTGTTTCCTGATGTTGCATCAGATCTTGAAATACTTGATTTTACTCTTAAAGTTGCACCATCCAAGTAGAAAAACTTATCTAGTGTTGCATCAAGGCTCAGTGTAAAACTTGTTCCCACATCAGTAGCGTCATATGTTCCATAATCGACTTTTGTATCAGATGGTGCTTCTTCATGTACAGATGGTGACCCACCTGTTAAGATGCACACCGCTGCATAGAAAAAAACCTGCATTATCCCAATTCGTTAAAAATCACAAACTTACCATGAATTCGTGCAATTAAAAAACTTAATGTAAGGAAAACAAAATGCATCTTTTCTTGTAAGGTTTAAACAAAACCTTTTAAACTTTATAACTCAATATTCTTCAAGAAACAAGAATAAATTAGTTAACCTGAACTATAATGCCAGCTTCAAACCAGCAAAGTAAAACTAAAAACTGAAGTGGCAACTTATGTAACCTTAACAACCAAGTGTAAGACAAACAATTACTTGCAAAGTTAATTATTAAAGAGAAACTAACAAGTATTTTCTCTGTTTAAAGCAATGGTCCAGTGCAAAAGTCCAAACTCAAGATTTCAGTTATGAAGTACAATAACAATCTTGTATGCTAAAGTTCAGACTATTGAGAAACATGTACCTTATAAAAACTGAAAGAAAGAATCAAAGTCTATGTTGGTCTGAACAGCAAAAAAATTATGTAGGCTTCATTTTATAAAGAAATATTTGTGAAAATATGTTTAGGCAAATAAAAAAAGTTAGGGCTTTTACCAAATAATACATTAACTATTGAAATTAGTCTGCAAAACAATAAACAGACCCAAAGCCTTGCATCCAAGTAAACGACCTGTTTGGATAAAATATCAAATTCAAATTAAATATTTTTTTATTTACAGTACATGGATATTGTATCAATTGTAACAATGTTTACATATCTATGTTTGCACAAACAAATCTGGTTAATCACAAAATCAGGTCAATTGGAAAGGGTACGTAAATCCCAACTGTGGTTTAATCACAGAAATTGTCAAGTTGTAAAGACATTGATAAAGCTTTTTGAAAAAGAATGGGCCTTGTTTAGGTAACACAGTTGGACAAAGGATTAAACCAACAGCAAACATGGACACCAGGATGTAGCACAGAAATATGTTAACATTACACTGTTGTATGCAACACTAGTAGTTCACGAAACCCCCCCCCCGGACAAAGGATTAAACCAACAGCAAACATGGACACCAGGATGTAGCACTGAAATACATTAACATTACACTGTTGTATGTAACACTAGTAGTTCACGAATGAAACACATCTTAATGAGGATATTATAAATGTTGATTCTATGGATGGTGAAATTTGGCTCAATAACATAAAATGGGGGTAGGTAACTTTTTTATCACATGTCTATGCATAAACATGCCAAAATAATTAATTAGTCATAATTATAAATTCATCAATAGGGGAGGCAAAAAATGAGTTTCTGCAGCTATAACAATAAACTCCAAAGTCAACAAATATTGCACGAAATGTCAAGCAGGATAACTACACAAGCTAAAAAGAACAGAGACACAGCTGTGTTGACTTGTTATGTCATACCTTTTAGGTTATATTGTTCAGTGGCTGGACTATAGTTAAAGACGCAAAATACATGACAAAATGAGTTATTGATCAAACCCTGTTTTCTGATGAACTGACCCCCCCCCCCAATGAGGATATTATAAATGTTGATTCTATGGATGGTGAAATTTGGCTCCATAACATAAAATGGGGGTAGGTACTTTTTCATCATATGTCTATGCATAAACATGCCAAAATAATTAATTAGTCGTAGTTACCAATTAAACAATAGCGGCGGCAAAAAATTAGGTTGTGCAGCTACAACAATGAATTACAAAGTCAACAAATATTGCATGAAATGTCAAGCAGGATAACTACACAAGCTAAAAAAAAAAGAGACACAGCTGTGTTGACTTGATTTGTCATATCTTTTAGGCTATTTGTGCAGAGGCAGGACTAAACTATAGGTAAAGACACAAAGTGCATGACATACCCAGTATTTGATCAAATTCTTTCTTTCTGATAAACTGACCAGTAACTAAGTTTGGCAACTAAGAAAGCACTAAAAAATAAATTGTTTGTACCAACACAAAACTAATTATGGTAACTATTGAAAGGTAGTAATCTGAGATGGAAGACTGATGACATCTTTTAAATGAACAAAAACATTTTTATGGCATAATTAGGTAAAAAAAATCACAGTAAAATCGGTATTTAGGCATCTTCTTCATTAGCATTCTCATAATACACCGTAGACCCAGGTTTCATTTCATATGTTGGATCATTACTAGGAACTTGGTACGCTCCATTTGTTTCAACGAATCCAGAACCTATATCAAGAAATATTACGCCTTATGTCTTAAAATACATTATGGCAATTTAAAGCACATTTTTTCCATATGCAACAATTAGCTTTATCATGTTCAAATCTCTTAGCAAGATGTGCTAAGGTTGTGAGTCAATAGTCACAATCTTGATTTCGTGTTTTTGATCAAATGGTTTAAATACTTAATAAACACTTATACCTTTCATGTTAAGCTGTGAACTGAGCCTCCCACTGCCATCTTGAGTGTTTTTGTAAAGTGTTTGGATCCCTTGCATGTCTGGATGTTGATTTACCTTATTTACTCTTGCTCTTTGAAAAGTAGACCAATCTTGTTAATTTTATATTCAGATTGCCTTTTGTATGCAATTAGCCAGAGTTTTTTGAAATACTTTTATTCATGTGCAATTAACCTACATAGGCTAGTTTTTCTATATAGAATAGGCCCAGTGATTAAAAATACCTGAGCAGAAAATGAGAAAATGTGATCATGCAAATATCCAAAATATTGTTTCAAATTTACCTCACACACAATGCAACCAAAATCTAAATGCCAAGCTTGCTTCTGGTTTAGTGATATGTAGTGCAGATCCAAACCCACTAAGCTAGCATGTAGGGGATTAAGGCTTGGTTTGCAGCTAATTAAATTCCAATGGAAATCAAAACAACATAACAAAACTTTTAAATAGTAAATGTCGACTGAATGCTTGTTAAAGTTGTTTTACCCTTTGTTTTTGAGGTGTGGCATTACAATTAATAACCAACTTAACACAACAACGAATCCCCCCCCCCCCCCCCTCCATCCTCCAATTATTCCATAAACAACTGCTTCAGAATAACCTAAAAAATATTTGTGACTTTGTTATGAATATAGATAATTTAAAGTCACCCAGTAATGCAAAAATATCATTAATATAAAAATGACTTTGCCCCAAACAGATGACAGCTATATTGGCACTACAAATTAATACCCAGTAGAAAGTTGGTTAAATAAACCTCCTACACTCCTGTATCAGTTTATTTTGTATGTTGGGAATGCTATGTTAAATTATTTCTACAAATTAAATTCAGGGCTTGGTCTCAGTAACAAACATGTCTTACCAGTGTTACCACAAGTTACTGGAGTAGGAAAACCAGTTTGAAGATCTCGAGTAACAGTTACTTCACTCGGTACAGTAACTGTTGTTGTTTCCAGAACAGGTGTAGAATCATTTATTGGACTTGGAAAACAAGTAATTTGAAGAGCTCTAACCTGTATGTAAACTAGTGTAAGGATGTAGGACTGTTACAGAAACAAATAATTTAGGTGTTTTTTTGTCCGAAAGTTTTAGTTTTAGCGCAAAGGTTTCTTACACTAGTTTACTTTATTATGATGACAAACACAATGTAAGATATTTTATGAATAAAGCGTAAATTTGCACATCAACTACAAAATTTCCAGTGTGTAGCTGTGGTGCACCCCCCCCCCCCCCCCCCCCCCCCCCCCCCCCCCCCCCCCCCCCCCCCCCCCCCCCCCAAAGAAACCCGGTTTTAAGTATGCTATCCAGCAGCATGTTTATATTTTGTTCTATTGCTAGCTGATATTGTTTCCAAAACATTAGTACAAATACGTTTTTGTTAAAGTTAGGTGATACTCATAAATTGTATTTGTAAGTAATTAGCACTACTTATGCTGCACACTACAAGTTTTAAAAAACAAATAAGTCAAAAACAAACACAAACAACATACCGTCAAAGTGGCATATGAAGATAGTCCAAGATCTGAATTTTCAGTTGCCTGAATCAGCAATGTGAAAACTTCATTCTTGCCAACAAAGGGTTTTATCATAGACACAGTAGCAGTGATTAAATCTACTCTGAAGTAATCAAGGTAGTTACTTGGGTAACCTGAAAAATATGCACCTTAAAAAATTGAAACTTTATCACATAGCAACTAATGTTTAGCAGGAAAACAGCATCATTCCCGGTAACCCCCCCCCCATGTTTATAAATAAACCTACCTGATGTTAGATAGTAAGTAATTGTGGCATTAATTTGTGAGTCGCCATCTCTAGCTTGGATTGTATTCGAACCAACAAATATCATCTAAAAATATAAATTATCTTTTACAAAGCAATTTGTCCGGACAGCAAATTTGATAATCTTACACTATTAATAACTAAAAGTTACAACATATTTTGTTTAATAAACCTCAGTGCTTCCATTTTCCACTGTTGCTTGATAGAGTGGTGGAGGGCAGCCAAATGTCGGACATGGTAAAAATACTGGTGGATTATTGTCTGTGTCTACTACATTAAAGACTACTTCAACATAAGAGGTTTGCAACAATTGATTTCCAATGTTGTCAACACCATCTGATGTAGCTGACCTAAGATAAATATATAAGAAGTTAAAAATTTATGCTGTGAAAACACAGCTCAAACTTGCTGACAACATAAAAAAAACTGATCCCAGTAGGTCTTGAGTTTAAACACTTATTTAACAAAATTATCAGTAATTTTTGCCCCCCCCCCCTCACAAGACATACACATTAAGGATATATTTAGATTCCCTGTTGTACTCCAATTTTGCTGTCAATTGAAACTTAGGTGAACTTGATGAAGCAAGTTGAAATGCATTTTCAGGTGGTTGGGATTCGATATTGTAAATTAGGTTAGAGGTGGATTCCTGATCTGTTGCATACAACTGAGCCGATGGAATATCAACATTCAATGGATAATTCTGCACAATACGTGATAGCTTTTAGCATCTAAAAACTTCACATACCTCATGTAAAAAATACCAACATTTGTTGTCCTGTTTGGCGTTAGGATTTATTTACGTTTGTCACAGACTTTTGCAGCATTATAGTTTTTGAAAACATATAACGTGCTCCCCCCTCCCACAAAAACTAGTTATTTGTAATCCTATAATGTGGGACTGTGTAAAACAAAAACATAACAAACTAACAACACCAAACAAAAATGTTACTCACGTCATTGACAGAAAATATATAGCTTGATTGGTCGAACACAGGAGGAGTTTTGTTTATTTTTGATATCTGTATGAAGAGTGTGTTTGGCTGAAAAATATGAGTTAAAGTTTATGCTCTTAAAGTTAAAGTTTATGTGAACTAATGAAAATAACTTACAATGGGTATATACCACTCGCTGTGACTACACATGTTATACTTCCTCTAATGTTGTTTCCTGAATTTGCATCGTTTCTTGAAATACTCACACTAGGCTTAACTTTCAAAGTTACTCCATCCAAGTAGAAAAACTTATCTAGGGTTGTATCAAGACTCAGTGTAAAACTTGTTCCTACATCAGTAGTGTCATATGTTCCATAATCAACTTTTGTATCAGACGGTGCATCTTCATAATCAGATGGTGACCCACCTGTTAACACGCATACAGCTACACAGAAAAAAATGATTAGCTGCATTATCCCAATTAGTTAAAAATCACAAACTTACCATGAATTTGTGCAGTCAAACAACTTAATGTAAGGAAAACCAAATGCATCTTGTCTTGTAAGTCAGTACGCTAATTATGAAATAAATATTTGCATTTGTGTGAAATAGATTGTTGTTATTACGACCCTAGAATGCTTGTAGTAAGAAGAGGTTTAAACTCACAAAATCAGGTATAAATTTTATAACCTAAAATGTTCTGCTAGCACAACATGCTTTAAAGACCGAAGTGAAACTAAAATTTGAAGTGTTTGCCAACTTATATAACCATATCAATCAAGTTTAAGACAAACAATCACTTGTGAAGAAAGTTAATATTAAACGAGAACCTTTCAAAGAAATAAACTTTTAGGTATTTTGTCTGTTTATGAAGCATTGGTCCAGTACAAAAGTCCAAACTCCAGATTTCAGGTGTGAAGTTACCATAACAATTTTCTACACCAAAGCTCAGACTATTACAAAACATGTGCCTCATCATTACTGAAGAAAAATCAACGCCTATTTGGGTGTGAACTTCAGAAACTTTAGGTAGGTTTCATTTTTTTAAATGTATGTGAAAATGTAGTTAGACAAATAAAAAAGGTTTTCACCTAATATTGCAAAAAACTATTAAAATTAGTCTGCAATGCAATGAACAAACTCAAAGTCTTGCATTCACGTAGGCAGTCTGTTTGGATAAAATATCAAATTTAGAGTATATCTGTTTTTTTATTTACAGTACATGGATATTGCATCATTTGTTGCAATGTTTCTGCCCATAGACATTTCTACTGGTTGTTAACTAGTATTCAGTAATTTGTTCCATAAACCTTACAGGTTACGCATGAATTAGTACCATTAATTAAGTGTCATAATTCTTTTCAGTTTTTGCAAACAAATCGGGTTAATCACACAATTTGTACATTTGTAAACGGTTTATAAATGCCAACTGTAGTCATTTGTTTAAAAAATGCCTGTTTACCCACATAAACTGTATAGTTACATTCAAAAGCTAGAGAAATAGTCTATGGCAGGGGTGTGCAACCTTTGTTATTGTGGGGACAAATACAATTGCCAAAATTAGATCGTGGACCACACCTGTGTATCAAACAAGGTGATTTTTCTTCGTTGCTTCTCTAATATGCTCAACTACAAGTAAATTTGCATTTGATTCTAGCCACAAATTGCCAGGTCACAGAAAAATAGCATCTGGTGCATTAATCTGCTCAAAAAGATGTAATAGTTGGACTCATTTGCCAGTACATTTGAAATCCAAACGTCTCTGCGGGTCGCACAACCTTTAACAAAGGGCCGCATTTGGCTCGCGGGCCGCAGGTTGGACACTCCTGGTCCATGGGATTAACCGAACATATGTACTTCAAACTTTAGTAACATACCTAAGCTTATGTAAGACATTGATGATTTTGATTAAATATCTCATAAATAACAAATTGAAAACACATAAACACATTCAATAATATAATACATAACATTTAAATAAATTTAATTACAATACAATGCATTTTATTTGGAAACCATAATTTTTGTTTTCCAAGACATTGGTATATAAAACTGTTCAATCATAGTTGTTGTTTGAACCACTATTACTGCTACTGCACATTGAACAAAATCTGTGTGAAATAACATTTATTTGGGTGGTGCATTCTCATAATATTTTCCAGACTGTCCTCCAGTTACTGGTTGTTCATAAGTGTCTTGCACATGTCTGTAAAACATGAAATGTTTAATTAGTTGTAAACTTTACATAAGTGCAATAAAAAAAGACAGATTAAGCAAGTTTAGAAGATACTACAACTAAAAGATATTTACAAAATAGTGGCTTATAATGCTTGCTTTGCCCTCAAATTAACAAATAAAAAGCATTGGAATTCTTAATGTGTTGCTTGACTGTTTCAACAAGGTACAATATTAAAAGAGGGCTGTGTTTAACATGCTACAAATTATCTTTTTGAAAAACATAAACATTTACGCGCATATAAAAATTTACTTCAATAAACACCTGAGGTCATAGGCACTGAGTTTTACAAAAAAGGTAGCAACATAAAATTTAACTGAATTTATTGTGACATCACTATAAAGCATGGATCCAAAAGAGTCGCTATCACTGTGATAACCATTTATTAATAGACATTCCCATTGTTCACAATAATGTTCATTTATTCACTGGCAAACAATTGTGTGTTTGGCATCATAACTAAGGAAGTAGCCAAAGCAGGTTAACATTTTAAGGCACATTCTGTTGCCATTTTTCCCAGTAAGTTTGTTCAGAAGAAAAACATTTCTTGCTTATCTCAAGATTTTACAAATTTAGGTACAAACCCCCCCCCCGTTACTGGCTGTTCATAGGTATCTTGCACATGTCTGTAAAACATAAAATGATTAATTAGTTGTAAATTTTACATAAATGCATTCAATAAAAACACATTGAGCAAGTTTGGAAGATACTACAACTAAAAGATATTTACAAAACAGTGGCTTAAAATGCTTAATTTGGCCTAAAATAAATAAATAAGTATGGAGTGTTACATTACAGTTTCAACTAGGTATAAAATAGAAAGGACTTTGTTTAACATGCTACAAATTATTCTAAATAAACTATATGTGTTTTAGATGCATCAAAAAATTTACTTTAATAAACACCTAAGGCCATAGGCGCCAAGTTTTACAAAAAAGAAAAGTGGCAAACATAATATTAAACTGAACTTATTGTAAATGCATTTAGTGTGTTTGGCACCATAAACAAGGCACTAGTCAAATCAAGTAAACATTTTTAGGCACATTTTGTTGCTATATTCCCATAAGTTTGTAGAAAAGAAAACTATTTGCTGCACCTACTTGGTCTCTATGCCAGAGGTATAAACTACTCTGTAATTTAACATTAATTCAGATTTTACGCTTTAGCATCTTACCCATTGACCTCCTGAGCATACAGACCATCCCCCATATTGGGTTCCATCTCATATACTGCTTCATCATTAACATTATCTTGGTAAACTGGTTCATTGACAGACCCTAAAACATAGCAAGGTTTCCAAGTTAATAAAATCGTAGGAGTAGGCTTTTGTATGTCACATTTAAGTAAATATAGATTGGTTTGTTTGTTCATTTTTATGCTTGGTGGGCAGGCAACGCCTGAATGTGTGATGCTTACAATAATTTAGCCGCCGAGCTGTCTGTTTTATTACAGGTCCATTGAATCATTGTTTATTTGACTTTTTCACAGGAGGAAGTTGGTGACTTAAATTTAGTTCAACTCATCGGAAACCACTAGGTTGGAGCAATGCCCCTAGTGTTTCTTGCCAAGAAAACACAGGCAACTGAGATAGGAACCCTTAGTCTTGTGAACACAGAACGGTTGGGCTAACCATTTGGTGACTATACATATTTAAAACCGTACAACTGCTTTTTAAGTTAAAGCTATCTGACTGATAAATTTGCTTTGTCCCCTTTATATTAAGTTTGCTGTCAAATGTCAACCACAAAATTTTGTTAATATACACATATAAGCTTATTTGTGGCTTTTGGTTAAACTCTGATATTTTTTGGTCACTAAGTTGGAAGCATAACTTCTTTACCCACTTTGATTTGAGTAGTTTGGATTCCCACGAATGCTAGGTTGCATTTCAGTTGCCTCCCTTCTTTGATTTCCCTGTTGAGGTGGTGCAATGGTTGTTTTCCTTATAGGATTTTGTGTGTTTTCCCCGTGCATCGGGTGGTTTGGGGGCATTGCCATGGCATTCCCTAGTTGTGAGTTGGCATACTGATTTGGGGTAACCTAAAAAGAAATATTAAAAATTAAATGTATACAACTACAAAAGTCAAAGTTGAATGCATGGCTTGGTTAAATCCCAACATTTTGCTCCATTTTAGAGATGGAAAAAACTCTTTTTTAATTGAATTTTTTTAGTCGCCTGGTATGTTTCAGTTGTATTTAGGGGATCCGCTATGTGATCTCAAAGGGACCACAAGGAAAAATTATTTCTACAACATTACGTTATATCAGACCTTGTGACTGTATGACCGAAAACTAAACAGATATTCTAGTTTTTTTTCAGTTTCTTAAATATATTAAGCTTCGACTGCAAGTGCTTGAGAAAATTGCAACATGACTGAATCAAGAAAATTCAGTGTAAAAACCACTAAATCTGTTGCTGTGTTTCATTTGTTTTATTATAACAAATACATTTTGCTTTCATCAGCATCATCAGTGTCCCCAGACCAACCACAAAAAAACTCTCTACAGTAACAGATTTAATAGTTTTTACACGGAATTTTCTTGATCTGATTTTAGTGACCCTGAATCGTCGCAGTTGCTTTACTTGAAAGGAGATTTCAATAAGAAAAGAGTAACTAGAAGGGTGGCTTAGCACATTTTGTCGTTGCATTTACACTATAACCTATTTTAAAACATAAATATATTTCCCATGCCTTTTTTGTATTGGGTCCCATATTAGCCATAGTGTTTTATAACCTTAGTTGTTTCTGCAGGCAGAAACTCATGGGTCCCCACACATGTAAAGTTAAAAATAGTGCATTTCAAGAGATAACCATAGTCCACATGCTACCNCCACATGCTACCCAAATTTTAGCCAATTCCGACACTGTTTAATAAACTTACCCATTTTAGGGGGCTAGTGGGGTAACTAATGGGATGTGACACTAAACTAAAAAAAACTGAAACCTCAATGACTCAATCAATAGTATTGCAAAATTTCAGCCCAATCAGCCAATATTTAAAATTTTGTCCACTAGAGGTGTTTTGAGCAACAACTGTTAATGCTTCTGATGTCACCCCCCCCCCCATAAATATATTTCCCATGCCTTTTTTGTATTGGGTCCCATATTAGCCACAGTGTTTTATAAGCTTAGTTGTTTCTGCAGGCAGAAACTCATGGGTCCCACACATGTAAAGTTAGTGCATTTCAAGAGATAGCCATAGTCCACATGCTACCCAAATTTTAGCCAATTCCGACACTATTTAATAAACTTACCCATTTTAGGGGGCTAGTGGGGTAACTAATGGGATGTGACACTAAA
>QLIY01002845.1:0-15791 GCA_003260075.1 Phallusia mammillata | reverse complement strand
AAAACAAATCGAAATGCAAACTTTCCAACAAAACGTTATATACATACCTTTAATCTGTTGAAAACTGCTTGTATGGTGGAATTTATTGAATAAACCTGGGTAATGTTCCCCTTTTTTGAGGTGACCGACCGCAGTGTTGCTATACATACAATCACAACAAATGCTACGCTGCTGACGAGTTCCAACTACAAGGTAACATTAACATTGACAAATAAATTTCAAAAAAGGAAACCACTACTATATTAGAACCAACTGTCACTCTAACAGTTTTGCTATTAAAGTTGCTTGCTTAGTTTCTTTACGATGTTGCCTAGCTAATTACGACAGTTTTCGAATATTTTTCTCCCAAATTTGCTATTGTTTTGTGTAAATTTAAACGTTTGTGTCGGCCTGCGAAGTGTGCTGCCTAAAAAAAGTATTTTTTAATACCCTGTGAGCTTGATTAATTTGTGAACTACTGTTTTAAACAGAGACGTTTTCAAGAATGGTTTATTAGTTTACCGTAAGTGCGGAAAATTGCCTAAATATTCCGAAAGTTTGTTTTAGCAAACCTTTTTTATCATCAACAGTAACTTGTTGACTTTTGAAAAACGGAATTCCCTAACTACCAATTAAATCATATCTTCATTTCATTGTTAAAGTGTTTTAGAAAATAAAGAGTGTTAAAAAACCGTTGTATATATAACCCAGATTCAGACGTCAACGAAAACTGTAAACTGGGAAATCTACAAAACTTGGCATTCGAGCATAATTTCCAAATTAAACATTCTGGGTTTTCAGGTAATTCCCAAATGTTGTAAAGTCTACAGTTAAGCATTACAAGTCTGTTTCGCACATAGACTAAATCCACAAGCCTTGTTTTATTTTCTGACGGCTATTAATATCGTTTTAATTGTGTCGTGCCAATTTACATACCAATTTAGACATACTGTTCAATTCATTAAAAAACACATTATCATTAATAATAATTTTTTTAAATGCCTGAAGCTCGTGTATTTGCGAAATGAGTATTGTAGATTTGTTGTTATTTAAATTATTTTTTAAACTAACAACTTCTTGTTTTTTCAGATAATTTGACTTTCAGAGTATCTTCTTGCAAAACTACGAATCACAGTGGTGAATCTTTTTGTTATACGTGTCAGTAAACTTTTTTAAAGACTATCCAGACTAAACAAAGCTATTTGTCTAAGACCTGATCCG
This sequence comes from Phallusia mammillata, assembly GCA_003260075.1. NCBI lineage: Eukaryota > Metazoa > Chordata > Ascidiacea > Phlebobranchia > Ascidiidae > Phallusia > Phallusia mammillata. Next base: position 14,591 of record QLIY01002845.1, on the reverse strand, counting down.
GTGTGCAAGGTTTAGGCTTGGTTTTAGGATAACTAAGACAGACATGGGTTGGGGTTTTAACTTTTCTCCTTTTTTTATCCCACTAATGTGCATGTACCGATGGTCAGTATTGATTTGATGCATAAAACCATACATTCTGCAAATACGCAAGTTGGCATATCTGCCATTTGTTTATTTGGTTTATTGAAGAGTCTTTATAAAAAATTATAAACAATGTTGAAATTGGATGAAATTTAAACAGTTTGTAATATGACATTTTTAGGTGTCGGTTGTTAAGTTTTACCCTGTAGCCCCGCCATTTACCCTAATAAACCCCAAAATGGTTAACAAACAATGGCCAGATTAAAGAAAATTTGATAGTTCGTAGCCTAACTCATATTGAATGATTATATAAACAGAATATTTATTGTTATGTTTTAACTTATTCCTTTAAGTTTGATGACGCTTCACTCAGATGGGGGGGGGGATGTGTTTTACTAATTTCGGCTTTAAACGTTAAAAACGTCCATCTGTGATTACCAACTGGTAATCTAATACCTGGACCGATCAAAGTTTAGTACGTTATTTACTTCTTCCCTGTAAATGCGTTTGTCGCTAATCCTCGTTCTGACTTTTATTAGTGTTGTTATATTTGCGTTGTTGTTATACCGCGTTTATTGCGCGCGTCATTCATCTTGGTCGAAATAAAATTCTGTTGCTCGCACTGGTAGCTTGTCCAGGCGCTGCACTAAAGGTGCGACGCTACAATCGCCTTTTGGACCTACGCAAAACCAGTTGGTAAGTGTTGTATATCTGAAAAACTTGTAATTGATGCTGTTGCACATATTTTGATATTGATTTCGTTGATTCAGAAAACCGTATTGTAAATATCTCTAAACCTGTGTGGTGTAAAGAGAGAATGCGAGTTCAAACTGAAAGGTCGCGTGAAACGAAACAAAGGGATTCAGCAACTTTAACAATCAAATTTCATCACAAACATTTCAAAAATTGTCCAGGTTGCATTCGTTTATGAGACAATTAGGACCTTTCTTTCAGGGAGTCTAACCGCTTGTCATATGGGTTCAGGTTCGGTTCGGGTTCACTTGTTTTTGTTTTTTAAGGGTTCGTAAAAAATGTATATTTTCGGGTTTTGTTCCGGTTTGGGCAAATTATCCGTTCCGAACCGGTTTGCGGTTTTAAAACCGGTCCAAAATTTTATTCGTTTCAATTTAATTCTACCCATCATCTACCTGGCCTTATCGGGGGGGGGGTTTGCAAGTTTGCGTTTGTGGGGAACCATAAATTTTTGCCTGCAGAAGCAAACCAAGGTCATAAAACACTGGCTACAATGGGACCCAATGTAAAATAAGTTTTGGGAATAAATTAATGTTTAGGTTATTGTGTATGTGCTAGGGCAAGGGTTCCCAAACTTTTTTAGTCTGTGACCCAAATTTCTATTTGATAGCGACTCGTGGCCCACCACGTGCTGGGGGGGGGGGTAAATTTGGGCACAAAAAAAACTCAGACAGGAGAAATGGTTTCTTGCAATTTATTTTTAATGAGATACATGCTCCTAAAGTTTGGCTACAAGATTCAGAATTCTTTGCAAATAATATATTTGACACGCCCTATAAGTGCTATCTCGTGTATTCTTCAGTGCGCTGTTTTTTTAAAAATAATAAAATATAAAACAGACTGCATTTTTTTACTGGTTCGGTTCCGGTTTGGGTCCAACGCCAAACAAAATATGGGGTTCAACTCCGGTTCGGGTTTCAAAAAAATCGTAATTAGCGGTTCGGGTTTAACGAATTAACCGCTCAAACCGGTTCGCGGGTTCGCGTTCAGTTCCGGTTCGACTCCCTGATTTTGTGTGACACTCTATTACGTGTTTGGCGGGTGAAGTTATTTTATTATTAACAAAGTTAAGGGGGGGGGGCCTTCTTTAACCAAAAATATACCACCTATGTAGCTGCCTTGTTTATAGTGGATGGAAGTTTGCCTATATTTGAGTTTAAACTTCCAACACCTTTTTGTTTTTGGCCAAATCAAGTTCACACAAGGACACTGCAGGGTCACGGATGCTTGTCACTTTTAAGGGTGACAAACTGGTAAAACTATGCTGCTTCAGACAAAATCGACTTCATGTGTGTGAACCCGTTAATGTCCTCAGGTCGATATGTGACATGTCCATTCTGTTTTAAATTGTTTTCTATTTTTTTACCAAAGACTAAAACAGTTAAACTTAGCACGGATTTTTAGAGGAAAAAAAAACTACAACAATCGTAGCCAGTGTTCAAACTTCCTACCGCACTGTAAGGTTCAGTCCAGCTATTTTAATTTGTCGTCTAACAGCCGCAACCGACGAAAACAAAACGTAACCCTCAAAGCTAAGGTAACCCCCAAAGCGGTTCGCATTATCCATAGCGTACTATGTCGCTAAAAGCGCAGAATTCTTAACATGGAATATAATACGATAGCATTAAGACCCCGAATTATCCAGAATTTGTCAGTTTCAAGTAGACCAGTGGTTCTCAAGGGGGCCCCTGGGTGCGTTTGCTCTTACTAAAGGGGAGCTGGAGAATAATTGGGCGATTTGGGGGCGCTGGGAAAAGATAGAGCAGGTAAAACGAAACAAAACGTCAAAGTCATTTTTGTCATATCTCTTCCATCTGCCACCAGTAAAAGTAGATTTGACAAAGTATTCACTGTATTGTGTGCTTTGTTTGCTCCGTGTTTTTGATGGTGATGTCACAATGCATTTTATACAAATCACACTGCGTCATTTGTCGGGGCTTGTCTGCGCTTTGAAAGCAAAATTTGCAGGTAGCAAAAATTTTGCAGTGATGTACCGAATCGGCTAAATTTCGATTCGGCCGAAACCGAATATACGGCGGTTTTGCCGAATAAATTCGGCCGAATCATTTATGCCGTCACACGAAGTCTTACGCGTTTGACATGAAAACATAAGTCTACCTACCAGGCGATTAGTGCAGAATACTTGTATTTCTTCCTCATTTTAGTTTTGTGGGGTTTAATGTTACCTCAAGCACGATTGTCAACCTGACAATAAATTACATTTTTTTTGTCTACGGTAGGAAAAACGATAATGTGTTAAAAAAATTAAAAATTTACGCGATTTTCGTTAAGGTGTAGTATGAAAGATTGCGTGGTACCTTACGTAGCAGAAATGAAACGTTTAACGCTTTAAATGTGTGTTCGTAAAGTATTCCGTTTCGGCCGAATCGCAACAAATTATTCGGCCGAAACCGAATCTTTATAAAATGGCCGATTCGGCCGAATAAATTTGGCAAACGGAATATTCGGTACATCTCTAGTAGCAATTGACTTGTGCTTGGTCGAACCGAGCTAGAACCCGAGCACTTGGTACCGAGCATCGCAACTTTTGATGCTCGGCGCTCGAAAAAGTATTTCTGCATCAACATGTAGGACTAGGTTCATCTAATTTTACAGAACGCATACAATGATTCAAAAGTTGTTTGTTTTATCACATAACAAACCAAAACTATCAATGCCTTCATTATTGTGCGCGAACAAACGGCTTTCTATTGTTAATTGTGATGGAATAAATGAGTTTTACCTGTAGAAGAGATTCTATAATTTTTAAAATAATTTTACTATTTGACATTAGCACGATCTGACTTTAACAAAGATTACCATTCTGTTGGTCCCTGAAAGACGCGCGTTAGGGCTTGCAACGTATGTGGCCCTCGCAAGATACTTTTAAAGTTGGAAGATATTTTAATCCGGCCCAAAGTGAAAAAAAGTTTGTTGATTCCTGTGTTAGACAACCACTACAAAACCGTACTACGAATTGATTACTTGCTTATTACACAACAATGTAACGGGCAAGCCATAAACGGTTTTTGTGACATCACAATTAAACGTTTGATTTGTTTACTGCTGACGTACAGAAGTAGGGTTCCCAAGAATTAAAGTGACTGTTTTCGAAAACATCAAATACTGTTAACAATCTCAGTCGCAATTTGTTACATGAAAAACGTTGGTGTTTCACTTGGCGTTGGCTTTCCTTGCGTGTTATGCAGAAAGTACCTATACATCCTAAGTACGGCCCTGCGGGCTAAAAAGGGGGCCTTAAAAAGTGAAAACTTGGAATTGGAAATGTTTCGGACGTCACAATACACCGATCGTTAACGTGAGATGCTCGGTGCTCGACCAAACAAAACAATTGCAGTTGGGGGGGGGGACATCACCTGGACCGAACTAAAACTATGAGCACTGTCTGTAATTAGTGGTATCATGTTGAATTAATCATTAATATATTTATGATTAAGTGCTAAAACATAGCTTGTTAAACATTCGGCTCTTAATTATCGCATTGATATTGTTCGTGAAATAAAATCTGTTTGATTTTTGTCAGTATTAAGGGCAGGGGGCGTTTATAAATTACGAACACGTAAAAGAGGCGGTAAAAGAAAAAAGGTTGAGAAACACTGAAGTAGACGGATCCATAGGACATGACCAACTCCTGACTCCTAACCCCTCCCGAAGACTGCACCTTTGTTTTGGGGCTTCTATCCAACAGGTTATTTTGCTGGTTTCTGCTCCTGTTGAAGCCCACCCTCTTTCCCTAACACAGGTGATTAGCTGTTAGGTCCCAATTTGACTGATCCCAGCAACGTTGTCGCGCAGTTATTTCCGGCTTGGTGAATATTTAATGCAATTAAGCTGCTGTGATTTGTTTCACCGGAGAAATAAACTTATCTCATCTCAATATCATGTTTATTAAAAATAATGTTTTCATAAACTTTAATTCAAAAATGAAACGTAGCGTTCGCGAGTTACATTCTACAAGAAAATGATGTAACCTTGCGACGACCTTGCTATCACAAAACCGCTACTTCTTTCAACAAGCCATTTTAATGGGGGGTTATTTTGTATTAAAACCATCACACGAAAATCAATTGCAATCTGTGTATATGCCCAATATAGTTATCAGTTTGTCCTTTCAGTTTTTCATTCATCTTCTCATTTTCATTCTTCCAAAGCCTCATCAGTCTTCCTGTTTCTTCCAAAACTCGAGATGGGAGAGTCTTCCAGAGAGTCTTCCATGATATTCTCAATAAACTGTTGGACCTCTAACAGAATAATGTAATGCTTAAACAAAAGGTACCAATTCATGTAACTTACTGAATTAGATAATCTCCTAGTTTAACTAATTGTTAAATCTTGGATCGATTTGTACAGAACGATTGTTAGCTGCCTAGTTATTAGCAAAACTTTTCAAACAAAATTCAGAACACAAAATAGGATTTGTAGATTGTGAGAAACATAATTGAGTCTTACCAACACAAGTCTTTCCATCTTTCATCAGGAAATATCCTTCAGGACAAATACAGCGAGCTGCACCTGTCGTGTCGATACCACACATGTGAGAGCATCCCAATTCCTCCTAGAAACCAATTTAAACAAGTCAGACCCAACATATTTACACACAAAGTGACAAGAGAAGTTTTACCTTGTTGCAAACAAGTTGGTCATCACTATCAAGTTCAGGTGCAAGGACAAACGGCCCGAGAGAGATTTTCTTTGTTGCATCATCAGTTTCGTCAGTGATTGATCTTTTGGCTGAACGAGTCAATGGTTCCATAGGTAGACAGTCCTGATCAAATCAAGTGAAATAGAAAAGATTCTAAGTTGGGTCAAGTTTACTATGTTACTGGGTAAAGCGAAAGAATATTTACGATTAAAATGGGATTGTGATTGTGTTTATGACATACCAATTCGCTTATGAAGCCATGTTAATGGAGTAGCAAGTCTGGATACACTCGTGTTAACAAACAACTAATTTTAATGGGATTCACAAAAATACCCGAAAAACAATTCATACTATTTTGCAGTCGTTGTCGTCCGTTTCTTAGCAAATACTCATTTTGCACGAAAGCCATATATCCTGTTCCGCATCTTGGACACCAAACCAGCTGAATCCCAGGAACGAAAAGTGAAACTTGTGAGAGTCCGTCACAGGGTAGATGACATTCCCGTTCGCATCAAGAGGATCAGGCGCGGCACAACTGTGAAAAAGAAATATGTTAAAGTGGAACTTTCCTAACCCTGAATTACAAGCGCTCACCCTTTGGTGACAACAGGGTAAAAAGTTTCAGTTTCGTCCTCAGATTTGGCCAGATTACAATCAATTCCCTAAACATTTAAAGTAATGAAACTGGGTGGGTATAAGGCATGTTTATTTGACATTGTACCTGCAAAGCCAAGTTGTTGTTAGCTCCCACATCGATGTTAACACCAATGTAAACAGGAGATCCAATTGTTATCGTTTGTTCAGTTTCAATTGTAGTAAAACTGTCCGATTGGTAACGAGCCATTTTCATGTTGATTGATGACGAAGTTTTGCCCAAATCCAACCTAACGTTGCTGCAGAAGAGGAATTGACCAGTTAATATTTGTCACAGTGCGGCAGCCCGGCCTAAAAGTAACGATATACAGAAACAAGCTAAGAAATGTTTTAAGGTATTATTATTGGATTATACACAAGCACATATTTATGTTTAGGTCTATATTGTTTATGCCCACATGCCACAAAATTTACTCACGCATCACAGTGGGTTCTGCTAATGGGTTCTACATAAATACGAACAAAACTAATATCGAAATTCCAAACCTGATCATCGCCACTAGAGGTTTATCCATTGTCGCTATTTCTGAACGGTCGTAGGCGCATTGAAACTCCACGACTGCCGAGTCTCCATTGCGATTTATTATTTGCGACGAGCCAGCAGCGACACCAAGCGACACTTTGTATGTTACCACAATTTCTGTGTCGCTCTCCTGGAATTGAACAACAAAACAGAAAAAATATTTTTGTTGGCTAATTTGCCGAGCTACTTTTTACACCAGTAAACTTGAATCTTACGTGCATGTTTGCAGCACATTGTCCAATTCCAGTCAGGAAATTCATCTTATACACATCAGCCTGGTGGTCCTTCACTGCAAAGCAATTGTCCAGTGGTGTCGAATCGTCACCGATCATTTCAAGCTGTTCGCCGGCTCCGAGTAGCTTGGATCGGACGTAACTTCCTCGGAGCCTGCAGAAACAACAGAAGACACAATATAAATGATATTTACAGATGAGAAATAATTTGCACATCGTCTATTATTTGTGCAAAATGTTTCAGTTGTTCAACACATAATGGCAGTTTAGAATAATGATCGAACAATATCTGAACCAAACTGACCTCGCTGTAACTCCAGTTGTTGTGCAGTCGGTTGTGATCTCTAAAAAATAGAAACAAAAAAATATTCTTTAAAAAGCAAATACAAAATCAAACGTAATATGGTTAGTTCAACCGCTTTGCAATCGTAAGGTTAGTGGTTCTTATTCCAGCTTGGCCTCTAAGATGAACCGGAGGTTAGTGCAACCGCCTCGTAATCGTAGGGTTGGTGGTATTTTTAATCCCAGCTCGGCCTCTGAGATGATCCAGTGGTTAGTGCAATCGTAAGGTTGGTGGTTTTGAACCCAATTTGGCCTCTAAGATGACCCAGTGGTTAGTGCAATCGTAAGGTTGGTGGTTTTTATCCCAGTTTGGCCTCTAAGATGGCCCAGTGGTTAGGGCAATCGTAAGGTTGGTGGTTTTTATCCCAGTTTGGCCTCTAAGATGGCCCAGTGGTTAGGGCAATCGTAAGGTTGGTGGTTTTTATCCCAGTTTGGCCTCTAAGATGGCCCAGTGGTTAGGGCAATCGTAAGGTTGGTGGTTTTTATCCCAGTTTGGCCTCTAAGATGGCCCAGTGGTTAGGGCAATCGTAAGGTTGGTGGTTTTTATCCCAGTTTGGCCTCTAAGATGGCCCAGTGGTTAGGGCAATCGTAAGGTTGGTGGTTTTTATCCCAGTTTGGCCTCTAAGATGGCCCAGTGGTTAGGGCAATCGTAAGGTTGGTGGTTTTTATCCCAGTTTGGCCTCTAAGATGGCCCAGTGGTTAGGGCAATCGTAAGGTTGGTGGTTTTTATCCCAGTTTGGCCTCTAAGATGGCCCAGTGGTTAGGGCAATCGTAAGGTTGGTGGTTTTTATCCCAGTTTGGCCTCTAAGATGGCCCAGTGGTTAGGGCAATCGTAAGGTTGGTGGTTTTTATCCCAGTTTGGCCTCTAAGATGGCCCAGTGGTTAGGGCAATCGTAAGGTTGGTGGTTTTTATCCCAGTTTGGCCTCTAAGATGGCCCAGTGGTTAGGGCAATCGTAAGGTTGGTGGTTTTTATCCCAGTTTGGCCTCTAAGATGGCCCAGTGGTTAGGGCAATCGTAAGGTTGGTGGTTTTTATCCCAGTTTGGCCTCTAAGATGGCCCAGTGGTTAGGGCAATCGTAAGGTTGGTGGTTTTTATCCCAGTTTGGCCTCTAAGATGGCCCAGTGGTTAGGGCAATCGTAAGGTTGGTGGTTTTTATCCCAGTTTGGCCTCTAAGATGGCCCAGTGGTTAGGGCAATCGTAAGGTTGGTGGTTTTTATCCCAGTTTGGCCTCTAAGATGGCCCAGTGGTTAGGGCAATCGTAAGGTTGGTGGTTTTTATCCCAGTTTGGCCTCTAAGATGGCCCAGTGGTTAGGGCAATCGTAAGGTTGGTGGTTTTTATCCCAGTTTGGCCTCTAAGATGGCCCAGTGGTTAGGGCAATCGTAAGGTTGGTGGTTTTTATCCCAGTTTGGCCTCTAAGATGGCCCAGTGGTTAGGGCAATCGTAAGGTTGGTGGTTTTTATCCCAGTTTGGCCTCTAAGATGGCCCAGTGGTTAGGGCAATCGTAAGGTTGGTGGTTTTTATCCCAGTTTGGCCTCTAAGATGGCCCAGTGGTTAGGGCAATCGTAAGGTTGGTGGTTTTTATCCCAGTTTGGCCTCTAAGATGGCCCAGTGGTTAGGGCAATCGTAAGGTTGGTGGTTTTTATCCCAGTTTGGCCTCTAAGATGGCCCAGTGGTTAGGGCAATCGTAAGGTTGGTGGTTTTTATCCCAGTTTGGCCTCTAAGATGGCCCAGTGGTTAGGGCAATCGTAAGGTTGGTGGTTTTTATCCCAGTTTGGCCTCTAAGATGGCCCAGTGGTTAGGGCAATCGTAAGGTTGGTGGTTTTTATCCCAGTTTGGCCTCTAAGATGGCCCAGTGGTTAGGGCAATCGTAAGGTTGGTGGTTTTTATCCCAGTTTGGCCTCTAAGATGGCCCAGTGGTTAGGGCAATCGTAAGGTTGGTGGTTTTTATCCCAGTTTGGCCTCTAAGATGGCCCAGTGGTTAGGGCAATCGTAAGGTTGGTGGTTTTTATCCCAGTTTGGCCTCTAAGATGGCCCAGTGGTTAGGGCAATCGTAAGGTTGGTGGTTTTTATCCCAGTTTGGCCTCTAAGATGGCCCAGTGGTTAGGGCAATCGTAAGGTTGGTGGTTTTTATCCCAGTTTGGCCTCTAAGATGGCCCAGTGGTTAGGGCAATCGTAAGGTTGGTGGTTTTTATCCCAGTTTGGCCTCTAAGATGACCTGGTGGTTAGTGCAATCGTAACGTATGCGATTTTAATCCCGGGCAATCGTAAGGTTGGCGGTTTTAATAGCTCGGCCTCTGAGATGATCCAGTGGTTAGTGCAATCGTAAGGTTGGTGCTTTTAAACCCAGCTCGGCCTCTAAGATGACCCGGTGGTTAGTGCAATCGTAAGGTTGGTGGTTTTAATACCAGTTTGACCTCTAAGATGACCTGGTGGTTAGTGCAATCGTAACGTATGCGATTTTAATCCCAGCTCGGCCCCCAAGATGATCCAGTGGTTAGTGCAATCGTAAGGTTGGCGGTTTTAATACCAGTTTGGCCTCTAAGATGACCCAGTGGTTAGTGCAATCGTAAGGTTGGCGATTTTAAACCCCTTTTGACCTCTAAGATGACCTGGTGGTTAGTGCAATCGTGAGGTTGGTGGTTTTAATCCCAGCTCGGCCCCAAGATGATCCGGTGGTTAGTGCAATCGTAAGGTTGGCGTTTTCAAACCCAGTTTGGCCTCTAACATGACCCGATGGTTAGTGCAACCGCCTTGCAATCGTAGGGTTGGTAGTTCAGCAATTGTAGGTTTAAAATCGAAATACATGAACACTTATGACCTTGGGCGTGGCAGTACATACCACAATTGGCTTCATCATCGTCGAAGTCAAAGCAGTCGTGTATTCCGTCGCAAACGTATTTTTTTGGAAGACAATAACCGGATCTGCATCGATGCTCCTCAGGGCCACAATCTCCTTTGATTGTTTAATAGTAAAAAGGCAATGAAACAACCCAGAATAGAGAAGCTTTTACCGCGAAAATTAAACGACAATGCTCCACAGGGCCACCAATGTTATCTGCAATTTCTATGGTTAAACTCTTCCATCAAATTAGAAAGGTCACTTTTACCAAAATACTGTTGCACAAATACTAATATATTTTACAAAAATCAAAATGGAAAAACATTTCAAAATATTCAGCACCGGTATCTTACTGGAACATTCTGTAGCTTCAGACTCACACTCCAGACCGTAACACGAAAAATAGAAGGTAGAGCAGTAGTCTTCTTTGCAATGGAATTTGTGGGGCGGGCAATTTTCGATATCTGTAGAATTAACTAAGTTTATAAAAACATTTGTTTAATCGAACATAGCGCTTGCTACTCAAGCGGTTTTCGTATGACTTTGCATCCTATTAGCAGATTTTCTAATTTTCTTCGTGCAGTCAACCATAGCGCTTTTTACATGCACGACTTTGCACGCGTAAAGCGGGTTTCCTAACGGGCTTCGTGCAGTCAACCATAGCGCTTGTTGCATGCACAACATTGCAAGCTGGAAGCGGGTTTCCTAACGAGCTTCGTGCAGTCAATCATAGCGCTTGTTACATGCACGACTTTACAAGCTTAAAGCGGGTTTCCCAACGAGCTTCGTGCAGTCAACCATAGCACTTGTTACATGCACGACTTTGCCAGATTAAAGCGGGTTTCCTAACCAGTTTCATGCAGTCAACCATAGCGCTTGTTACATGCACGACTATACAAGCTTAAAGCGGGTTTCCTAACGAGCTTCGTGCAGTCAACCTTAGCGCTGGTTACATGCACGGCTTCGCCAGATTAAAACGGATTTCCTAACGAGCTTCGTACAGTCAACCATAGCGCTTGTTACATGCACGACTTTACAAGCTTAAAGCGGGTTTCCCAACGAGCTTCGTGCAGTCAACCATAGCACTTGTTACATGCACGACTTTGCCAGATTAAAGCGGGTTTCCTAACCAGTTTCATGCAGTCAACCATAGCGCTTGTTACATGCACGACTATACAAGCTTAAAGCGGGTTTCCTAGCGAGCTTCGTCCAGTCAACCATAGCGTTTGTTACATTTACGACTTTGTACGCTTTAAGCGGGTTTCCTAACGAGCTTCGTGCAGTCAACCATTGCGTTTGTTACATACAAATATCGTATTCACATGTATGTGAGATTAAGAGAACAACTGTTTTTGCATTGTATAAAAGCAGAAGTTTACCAATTGAAGGGCATCCAGCTTCATCATTTTCACTAAAACAATCACCCGCTCCGTTGCATTTATAAATTCCAGGGATACATGCTCCATTTGCACAGACAAACTGATCGGGAGCACATTGACCTGTTTCATAGTGTTAATAATGCTTAAGTGATAAGATGCATACGTTCATACTGGAATAAGCAGAAAAAAAAATATGCAGACCATTTCTCTAGTCTGAAATCTTGGTGACCGGCTGATTCGGTAGAACGCCCTCAATTAACTTGGCGTATTATGTTATATACTGAAGTGATAACAAACGTAAAGCAATTGTTTCAAAAAAATGCATCTTTACATGTGCCACCTAGCGGATAAAAGCTCACATAAAAATCTTACCATTGCAGAGAGGCTGTTGATCACCAGGCGGGCATACTCCTTGTTTGCACATCTCAGTGTATGGCCTGCATTCCATTGAAGGTTGGCACTGGAAAGAACCGAAGTTGCAGCCTTCGGAATCTGGTGATAAAAAAAACAAGTTTGTAAGCATTGTATGCTGGTGCTGATGTAATCCAAAACCCAGTGCATAAAACCCGAGGCCAAACGGATGCCCAAACTGTATAGGTATACAATTTAAATAGGTTTAAACCACCCTTTGTCGACCAAAACTTGAAAACCAAACTGAGATCTAAAATAATTACTTGTACAGCCAGCTTCGTCATCATTGCCAGCACAATCCTGTCTCCTGTTACATTTCATGTAGGAAGGAATACAAGCTCCTGATTCACATCGATATTCGTCAACTGCACAGTTTCCTACAAGAAGAAACAAAGTTGAGTTGATACGACTTGGGGGAAAAGCTGTTTTTTGTTATTATACAACAAACCAACATACAAGAGGGTCTGGTGGACTTTCTTGAATAAACGCAATAACTCCCTAACCCTATGACGTAACCTAACGATATTGATATTTAAGGAACTACGTCATAACCCGGATATGTCACACACACATAATGACGTCATTATAATGTCATCATAATATTATGCGGGCCTTAAAAATAACACTTTGAAGCGACGCAAGCGCGGACTTAAACAATGTAGAGGCCTATGCTTGCACCAAATGTACTTTCTTGACCAGAATTCGCGACCCCACTACGGAAAAAGTGAAGCGCCCAGAGCGGCAATATTGGTACCGTTTGAAAGGTCCATCCCTCCTCTCGACGTTGTACCCCCTCACTTTGACCTCCAAAGTACGTGCGCCGCCCAGCGATTGTCTAAACAAAGGAGGTTTTGGTCGCATTGTGACGTCACAACGAATTATGGTGAAATTATGGGACCGCGTTCGATGGAAAGAGTAATACTTCTTGGTAGTACGCAGAAAATTTCGAATTAATACCTTAAAGGGTCTGTCGTTGAAAGCTGCCGCAAGGGGGTGCACCTCGAAGCGACGCAAGCGCGGACTTTAACAATGTAAAAGTGAAGCGCGCAGAGCGACAATTTGAGTATCGTTGGAGAGGTCCATCCCTTCTCTCGACCTTGCACCCCCTCACTTTGCCCTCCCAGGTGGGTGCGCCACCCAGTGATTGTCTAAACAAAGCAGGTTTTCGTCGTATTGTGATGTCACAACGAATTATGGTAAAAAGTATGGTATCGCGTTCGACGGAAAGAGTAATACTTTTTGATAGTTCGTACAAGTTTTCAACTTGAAACCTCGAAGGATCTGTCGTTGAGGGTTGTCCCAAGGGAGGCACAATATTCGCTTGGGGCATAACAATTCTCATCACTCCATTTTATTTTTTCATTTGATTTACGGCTGTGTGTGACCTGTACTTGGGTCAGCATGATCACAAAACCATATAAACGGGCATTTCCATGCACGGTTTCTTGCTTTAGATGCAAACATTTATCATCACTATTATAAACATTTATGTGGGTTTGTACGTAAATCCTGTTTTTCGGCAGGGACGTAACTGTTGTTCTTGCGTTGGTCGCGTCACATCGTAAAATTGAGAGCAATTGATGTCATTGTTTCTATGACGTCATGAGAAGGTATGATGACATCATGTATGAAGTTTGGGCTCGCTATGATGGATATTTTACAAAATGGCGCAATTTTCAAGTTTTGTAAAAGTCTATAATGACGTCGTAATGACGTCATTGCGTATGTGACGTATCCGGGTTATAACGTAGTCTATCATATATCAATATCGTTAAGTTACGTCATAGGGTTAGGAAGTTATTGCGTTTGGACAAAATGCACCAGAAGTACACTAGAAAGTATGAGACAACTTACAGAATTAAAGTGTTGCAATATATGCACGGTTCTAAATATTCCAAGCAAAAATACACACAAGTCAATATTTGAGTGCAAAACATCACAGCGTTGCGACAGGTTCTATTGTCATCGTCAGGTTAAATAAATCCAACAGAAGGAGAGACTTTGTATAAGTCGTTTGTGTGAATAATCATGCACAGGTATCAAACAACAATGTGAAAAAAGGCAGCTATAAGGGTGGCTTGAAATCATGCATCAGAGTCTGCGTGAACACTGAACAAGGATTTGAATGCATCAGCAAGTGAAAAAACGACATAGTATAAAAGTGAAACAACCACTAGTGTAGTATTGCACAACCTGCGGCCGCAGGCACGAACATGTTTGCTCCGACATGTGTACTGGGGTCGTGACACAAGTAATACTTTACATATTATAAATCGGGATTTCAAAACTGCTCAAAACAGATTTTGCGGGACTAAAAGAGTATTATCAGGCTAGTAGGCATATGTGTCATATTTTTTGTACGCCTATTGTGTGCAAACAATGCAAAAGGGCACCACGTCATGCGTCACAATATAGATGGTGAGGTCATAAACAATAAAGACTGATCGTTAGACTGTTCAGCTCAATCTGTGCATCAAGTTAAAAATTAAATAATATATATATATGAGATAAACCTATTTTTCCTTCAGCATTTTATAAACAAAATCAAGATGGCACTTGGCAGTGAAATAAGTATCCGCGATGCGGCCGTCGTAGCGAAAAGGTTGTGAACCCCTGGACTAGTGTAAGAAAATAAACTGAGAATGAACGGGTTTGCTTTGCTGGTGTTGCGAATAAAATTACAACTTTCTTTATTGCACTGTTTTGCCACT